>FIZT01002362.1:0-18022 GCA_900065295.1 Paracoccus marginatus
ATGACGTCATACCCTGATTTTCGAAGTGCGCTCCGGCCTTCTACTATAGGTGGTGGGTGGTGTTGCTGGAACTGGATGCACAATTTTATAGCAAAGAAGTTCTTAGTCTAACCTACGGCTACAGACTACAATAATTTTTCATCTTTTTCCGCTTTGTTTGCACTCTTCTCAATTACGCTGTGAAAATGTGCTTGTATGAAATAACTACCGATCCGCACTATTCCCATTAGCGTCGCCTAATAAAAAAATAAATTGTAATTGAACTGAATCATTCTAACAAGAAATTAGAAACATTATAAAAATTATAAATTTTTAAAAATAAAACCTGATAGATAACATCTAAGAAAGATGTGACCGGAGACATTCCGCTGCATAATGCAGTGATTAGATGAGATTCCAGTCCAATACTTGAGAAAAATTTCTTATCCTGCAATTACGAAAAATGTATCTACCAATTGGGAAATCATGAGTATACGTCGTACAAATCTTCACCTTACCAGTGCATCTTTAACCAATCGAGCAGCAACTTTCTCAGGTGCGTACAGACCACCAGTTTCGGAAATAATTTTCGTTTCTAATGGCTTGGATTTTTCTTCATTTGCAAAGCCAGGTGTATCGGTGTCGGGAGGCAGAGCTAATGTTACACTTATACCATGCGGTTTCATCTAAAATATTGTAAAATTGCATATGATTTCTACCAAAGTAATGATGGTGAATTACATTAATCATATAATTTTTGAATGCTTTACCTCCATGTAAAGAGACTCAGCCAATCCTCTGAGAGCGAATTTGGTTGCACTGTAAATTGATAAACCAAATATACCCATTAGGGCGGCTTGAGACGCAGTTATCACCACATAGCCCTCCTTGCGACGCTTCATTTTAGTAATTAATGCCTTAATCGTATGTACGGTTCCCATATAATTCAGATTTATCAAGTACTGAAATTTGAAATTTTGAAACTTCACGCTCATTAATTATTATTAAATTAAAGTTACCAAAGAAATGAACTCACGTGAATATCATCAATGGACATATCTTCAAATTTACCACAAATGCAGGTTCCGGCGCAATTAATCAACATATAAACTGGACCCAAATTTAACTCAGCCTCATTCAGCACTTTTTCGATGTTTTCATAATTGGTACTCAGATCCACTGAAATAAAGCAATACTCGATAGTCTCAAGCATGCGAGACCAAAGCACCTACTATTTCAACTTAAATTTTTAACACATACGCGAAATGTTATCAATTTTTTGGCTCGGTTTCACACATGCTTTTTGGATCTCATCGACGGCTGATTGGAGTTTGACAGAATCTCTAGCCACGATTGTAACGTTAGCTCCGAGTTTGGCTACTTCAATTGCAACACTTTTGCCGATCCCGCTCGAACCGCCGGTTATCTGCAAAAATTACTCGAAAATGTACATAATAACGCCGAGTGTCACAATGCATCCAGTTTTGAGAGATAATCCATTACCAGGACGTGTTTGCCATTGACATCAGCAGGCGATGAGAAGAATTTTTTCAACAGTAACACGAATAGTAGTAACAACGTAGCTGTGCAAAAAATATAACTGCCTAACCAAAAATAGAAAAATAAATCCATGTTCGTGCTAACACTCAAAAGGAATGCAGTACCTATAGCAAGAATTTTACGACATTAGGTCGAAGCTATCACTGACGGTCAACATCAAGATTGAAAAATTGATTTGCATAACAAATAAGCTAATTACACAGTCATTCTGAATTACAAATTTACAATCTTACAATACTTATTCAAATCTTCGAAAGTTTTTTTCGTTTTCTTTCTCATCTTGTGGACAACACAACTGACAAGTCGCGTTTCACGAATTTAAAAACTGTGCCGGTTTTGATTGATAAGGCGATAGCGGTATTGGTCGCTGATTGGCTAGGAATCAGCGAAAAATTGATTTTAGAAAAAGCAACACTGCTTCAGATGTTTACTACTCACGAAACAAAACACGAAGGATGGTGAATCGTAGAGTTTTCGTTCGCGTTTTCTGTGCTGTGCTTTCTTTCCTTTGCCATGTGACTTTTCGGTATCAAAATTTCAAGCATTCAAGATTCAAGATTGACTGAGGAGAAACCTGAATGAATTTCGTACGTATTCTACGGTTAGTTTTGATAATTTTCCCGGTTTCTTGTTGCAAAATTTAATATCAATTACGAGATGAAAACCAAACCGAAACGCCATAAGACTTCTAACACCTTCAAAGTACGTACTTTTACCTGTTGTTTTGTAATACTCATACTCAAGTAATCGCTGAAACACATCGAAATGCTTGATATTTTTCACAACTTTTTTGCACATGCTTCGTATTAATAGAATACCTTCATCTTATGTTTTTGTTCTGCTCAGTTCCAAACATTTTCGGAGCGAATATCGTCCATCGATATAGACGTATTTCACAAAGTGAAACACCCGTACGAAGAAGATGACGAAGAAATCACTCATTACGCTCATGCATTAACGAAATGGAGCACAGAAAATTTTTCTCCCGGCTATTACGAGTTGAGAAAGAATTTACCCAGCGATGTCACAACTTTACCGCAGTTACTAGTGCAAAAAGATTATATCATGAAAACTTTACTCGACCATTTGAAATCTTGCGATATTGAATCGTTGCAACCCGCTTTAGAGTAAGAAAATTGCATTCTCAATTCCTTCCACCTGCCACGGTTAATTCTTTCGGTACCTATCGAGTTTTCATTTTATTGTTATTTTTTCGCAGATTAATCGTAGCTGTGGCAAAAGATCTAAGGAAAGAATTTTTTCCTTATTTTAATCCCGGAGTTCTTCAAGAGTGTATCGGCCTTTTAGACACTCGAGAAGTAGAGCAAATCGAATGGGTTTTCACATGTTTAGCTCATTTATTCAAGTACCTGTGGGCCAATATTGTTAAAAATATAAATATTATTTTGCCGCATTTACTACCTCTTCTCAGCACATCCAGACCAAGTTATGTAAATAACTTTGTCGCTGAGAGTTTCGCGTTTGTGGCGCGAAAAGTTCGCGATAAATTACAATTTCTGATGCTGAGTTTGAAAAATGTGAAAAATAATCGCGATGTAAGTTACCTTTGGTAGATTTCCTTGATCAGCGAAAAGATCTATTATAATATGTAAATTTACAGGAATTAGCTGGTGTTTCCAAGTTATTTTTCGAAGTTATTAAAGGTGTTTCGAATCAGTTTCATAGCTGTACTGAAGAATTTCTTACAATCATTTTGAAGCAGCTGAGTTGTAAGAAGTTATCAGAACTAGTTCTTGAAATATGTGAAAATTTGATATCTCATATTACGAGTTTTGTGACGTCGAAAACGGACATCGCCCCCATTTGGAATACGTTGATGGTAAATAACAAGTGACTAATTTCATTTCAATCGCATATTAATATTGTCAAGGTTCGTAAGTTTTGTAATTATTTTTTCATAGAGAGTAACGAACGAACTTTTGACCGAATGGCGGCATGATTACAACCCCAACAAATCCGAAAATTTGAATCTTCTCATGAAAGTGTGGTTAAAATTCATCAACGGTCGAGAAATAATCTTACCAAATCCTCAAGAAATCGCTGACTTGACAATGGCCTTGGCCACTGATGAAAATATTAAAAATTTCAAATCATTACACGAGATTGTAGTAGATGAATTATGCTGTCTTTTAACCACGAATAAAATTTTGTCGAAAATTAAAAACACTAATGAAATGATCGTCAAAGTAAGTATTTCGCCCAACTTTTTAATCACAATTGTTTGAAAGATACGTAATTCAAACGATGGTTGATCGATTTATTTTTCAGATTTTGGCTAATATTGACGACGAAGAAATCGCTGTATACTTCGTAGGAAAAATAATCGACACAACGCAGCACGAATGTGTCGCGTTTCGTGAATTTTTGAAGTTCATAAAGCTTCGACGATTAAATGACTTTTTGACAGAATTTTTAGCAAAAATTGTTTACATGAAAACCAACTTTTCCTGCGAATCAGAAAAAGATCTTTCGCTTGGATTTTATGCTGTTGGTCTTAAGTATGTTACAAACTTTTTTTTTTCTGCTAAAAAATAGAACTGGTATGTTTGCTAGTCGGCTTGTTTTACGTACCTATTTTTGTTTTATTTTTTTTTTCTTTCTAGATCCGTGTTGCCAACGTTCACCCAATCTCTCATGAACAAAATCTCGGACAAAATGTCCGAAGAGGAGATTGATCAGTTGGAGAATTCGTTGCATTCGATTATTGTTTTGTCCTACGCCGAACTTCCTACCGCCAAATTTACTCGAAAATGTGATAAATTTTTAGCAAACCTTTGCGTTCTTGCCGATGCCGCAGAAAGCACTGAACTGAAAGCGAAACTTCTTTACGGGTTATTAATCACTGTTCAGTATCGGTTGAAATGCAAAACTGTGGACAGCCTTGATATAAACGCGGTTATCTCATTAGCCGCCAAATACGTCAACTGCAGCGATTACTTGTGTTCCTTAAGGATACTGGATAGTTTAGCTGAAAGTAGCGCTTTCGAGGGTTTGAATTTGGATAAAGAGAAGTTGCGTTTAATCGATAACTTATCCTCGCCGTTTCACAAGGTAAGTCTGCCCAATTCGACTTTGAAATTTATCAGCTGCATTTCAATTAACAAATACACTTTTAGGTTCGCTTGTTTTCGTCACGCGTACTCGCCAAAATGAATACGAGTCCAATTTTCGACCAGATTGCCGAAATCGAAATGATATTCCCGTCCATCGAAACTTATCGAGACAAATTGCAACGTTTGCAAAAATTCGAATGCAACGAATTATTCGCCAGCATGACGGATAAATACGTCAGGCTCGGTGTATTAAAATTTCTCTTTGGCAACATGTATATCAATTTCTTGTACATGTGGGAGCCTACCCAGAAACTCATTCAATCTCATTTAGAAAATGATCCGAACGCTTGGAAAGTGTTTGTCGAAGAATTGGAAAAAAATTCAACCAACGATTTGAATCGCGATAAAATTATGGAAGACGTGCAAGCCCACTTCAAAAGTAATTTGAATTTTACCATTTTGTAGCTTGGTGAAAATACGAATTGTAGAACAAGACGTATTTACAAGTTCAATGATATATGTTCGCGTTTTAGGCGATTTTTTCCAGGAACATTTTTACCTGCTGAACGGAGTGGACGATAGACCGGATTTTTATAACGTTCGATGCCTTCTATTGAATGTAATGACCAACTTGACAAATCACTCGTGTCTTGATAAATGCTTCGTGGCGGAGCATTTTCTGTCATTTTATAGGTAAAGTGATTTTTTTTTTTGGTTTTTTTGTTGTTTTTTTTATCGTGAAAATATCATTACAAGCACATAAGTATGAACTAGGTACTATCCGTAATGTTTGCAGAACCGAATATACGGCGACTGATAACGATTACGGAGCTTATTGTAATGTGAAATTGATTAAAGAGCGACTTACCGACGAAGACGTAACGGAAACAACTAGGAAGACCGGAAAAAATTACAACAAGTAAGTAAAAAATGCAATTATATTTTTCGCAACGTCGAAAGACTTTTTTCCATTTTTACTACTCGTATGTACAATGCACGTATAATTAGTAATTACTCTTTTTTCATGTTGCAGATTATTCTTGATTTACTTGAAGTTAATTGGCAATCTTACAAATCAATTGCCTAAAAAATTCAAGTCCGATATATTTGACATTCATTTCGAACTTCTTTCGAATGGTAATTCAGATATTCAAAAATACGCTGTGAATTTCATTTGTCGAGTCAAGGATATGAATTCTTACAAGTAAGATGATTCGATTCTCTATCGCAAATGGTTTGCTAATTCGTAGGTAATGCGTGTGTACCACCTGCCTTTTAATTCTTTTCACGCAGAGAAAGACTGTCTTTGTTGACCAATGACAACTCGATTAAAGATCAACTGTTAAGCATTAGAATAGATCTAAATTCCGATTCCATCCCAGAGCAAGACGTGTCCTACTTTATGAAGGTTGTTTTGAAGTAAGCACTATAAAACTAAAAATGTATCATCAACTTTTTTAAACGTCGATTATTCATTATTCCGCCATTAATGTTCACTCGCTCTATTTCAGAATATTGTTTGGTAAAGTGAGAAAGAAATGCGTCAGCAACTTACGAGACGCCGTGTTCGAATTTTTAATGAGCTGCAAAAAAGACGAGATTACGTTCTTTTTCGACATGATTTTCAAAGAATTTAGCGCCGCTGCGAAAGGTAATTCGCATTTGTGAATTACAAATACATAGTATCGCTACCTAATCGTTGACGTCGATTAAGTAACTAATTACGTAAGATTTTCGATAGATCCCAGCGATCCGGTACTCCACCAACACGATGAAATCAATCTCGAAAAAACGTTATCTCCTTCCTGGATTCTAAACTACCTGAATCACGTGGGCGAGATTTTCAAAAAATGTGGCAATCTTTTACAAGGTGCCGCGTTGAAATATCTCCTACGGATCTTGTTCAAGTGTATTTCGAATGCGGTATCGTTCCAAAGTGAAAAATCTTCAGTTCATCCTTGTTATTACAACTTGATTAGCAAAATACGAGTGAACGCTTTCGAAACGGTCGTATACTTTTTGGAAAATTTCGAATACGCTTGGTCCATGGACGAAATTAACGCTTTATTTAGATTTTTTGTCGACCCCTGGATAGAAAAAATTCCGGAAGAATGCTTGCAAAGTCCTAATCCGTTGATGAAGCTATTCATCGTATTCACCAATAACCCCAAGTACGTACGAATTTAGTTACCTTGTACATAATTATTCCTAATAATTACCTACCTATATAATGTTAAATACGTTTTGTATTGTAGGTTTTTCCCTTTGCTGGCCAAAAAGTCTAGAAACCTAACCGCTATGGATGTGTTGATGGGACTTTTGAATAACGATAAAGTATACTTCAACGTTAAAAATTCTCTCGTCGAGATCATAGAAAGACTTCTAACTTTGGAAGATGATATCGACGAAGAAGAAATGCGCGAGTTCATGTGCCACGATGACGTCCGCCACAATAAAAAAAAAAGTAAGATTTCAACTTTCTCAAGTTTTATCGCTACCTAAAAATTAAGGGAGAGAGGAAAAGAAGTTATTTGTTTTTGTTTTGTTTTTTTTGTCGGCTGCTAGAAAATCAACGTTACGGAACGATGCTTTTGATGCCGTATATATCGCAGGTACTCGAGTATCTGCAGGCGTCTCTATCTAAAAAATACATCAAATTGAACAGTGTTTACATGCTGATTTTGAAACGTGTTTCGGAATTCGGATTAGACGAAGAAGCTAGCGCGATTTTGTTGACGCTTTTGTTGCCCATTCTTCGGAGCAAAGTTAGCGGCGAAGGCAGCGACGAAGACGACGTCGTTGTTCCGTTGCTACAAACGATAATTAATCTATTCAAAACGTTCAAAAACTGCGACCGATTCGAAGGGTATTTATTACAAATCGCGTATCTGATGGGAGTGGCCACGGCGCAATCAGTTCGCCGAAGTCTATGCGAACTTGTCGGTTATATTTCAGAACGAACCGGGTAAGTAATTCGAAAGATGGCGCGAATATTGCGCGTTTCCTAATCCTAATTAAACTCTTCTCACGTTTGCAGGAAACAATTAATCGACTCGGAGTTGATTTGCGGATTAAATACGGAGGATAAGAAATGGATCGGTCAACCGGACTACGACGGAAGGCTGCAGACTTTTAGAAATATCAACGAAGCTCGCGCTAATGGACAAATTTCAGTCTACACGGGCGTTTTCATCGTTTACAATTGTTTTTACACCATCAAAAGTGTCAAAGATATCGCCTTAAGGGATCATTCGGGAATGTGCTTAAAAAATCTGTGCCCAGCTTTATGTGAAAAATACTCGAACGACAGAAAAAAACTAAATTTGTTCGTGAATGATATTTTATTACCTTTGATCAGAGAAGGGATCTTAAGCCAAGACGAAAATTACCAGCACGAATCTATAATCTTGCTCGCTTCCATGGTAGGAAAACAATAATTATTGCCGAGGAAGGGAAATTAATTTTTTACGCTTCATTTTATATTATTATTTATTTTTTTTTTTTTTTTTGCCAATTTACGTAGGCGCGCGAATGTAGCCGAGTTCATTTTGTATTCGGAGATTTGCATGCGTTGGTCGACTGCGAAAACGTTGAAAGCGATTTTTTTGAAAATATTTTGCACTTGCAACATTTTCGAAGGATTAAAGCGTTGAAAAAGTAAACCGAACTTTTGTACCTAGACCTATGTAGATATTTCGATGAAAATTGCGGCGCTAGCTTTCGTTTACGATTGTAATTTACAGATTTAGCGAAATTATGTCTCAACTAGTGAGAGCACCGGCGCCTTACACTTTGACCTTCCTTTTTCCGCTAGTCACTAGGAATTTACTATCTGCAAAATTTTCCAACGAGCACGGACTGATTGACGCTGCGATCGAGGTAGCTTGTCGAACATCTACGCATCCGTTTAAAAATTTTACGGATAAGGTACTCGGGTAATGAGTGTTTTAATATGCGACTTTAATCTATTTCAGGCTCTCGGAATAATTTGTCGCTTGTCTACATGGCGCAATTACGAAAAAACTCTGAAACTGTACATTATGGAGATGCGAAAGAACGTGGTGCTGCGTAAGCAAGCCGTTCGTATCGTGTCTGTTATTCTGGACTCATTTCATTTCGATATCTCGCAAGCTGACCAAACGAATACCGTACCGAAGGCCGGCAAATATGAAAGTAACGCTGAAACTGAAACGATGGAAGTGGTCGAAGAAAATGAGGAGGATGTTGTTGAAGAATGCCACAATGAACAGAAGATGCCAGCGGTGCGCAGGACGATGGTGATGGGCCGTTCGGATGCGACCAGAGTGTATCGCAGTATCAAATCGTTTCTGATCCCAAGTCTTGATCGTATTTTTATGGCGTACGACGACTCGGAACAGTATCACAAGCAAAGTAAAAAGGATACCAGAAATGATAAAGAAGAAATTGCTGTGCTGAGTATACCTATCGCTTATGCCGCTGTTAAATTAATGAAACGATTACCTAAAACTGTACTCGACGAACATATACCGACGTAAGTATCGTTTTTTCTATATTTTTTTTTTTTCGCAATCGAGTATGTATGTAGGTAGGTAGGTATGTATGTATGCATGTACCTTTGAAAATTTTTTGCGCAGAATTTTCTTAAAATTGAGCACATACTTGAAGTCGAGACTGACCAGTATACGTTTGATTGCCCGTGAAACTATGCAAAATATTCTGATAGAAATCGGGCCGAAATATATGTGTCGACTTCTTTCCGAAATGATGTCTGTATTAACCAAAGGCTTCCAAATACACGTTCTCGTTTTTACGTGTCACGCCATTTTGGAAAAAGTTAAAGATTTGTTCGTCGAAGGTGAAATTAACGCCTGCGTTGATCCTGTTTTGGAGGTAAGTCTTAAATTGAGATAATTTTCTGCTGTGATTTCATTACGAACCCTAGCCGAACCCTAGTCTCATTCGTGGAACTCAAAGTTGATGGTTTACGTAGATTTGTATCGTGGATCTATTTGGAAAGCTTTCCGAAGAAAAAGAAGTTTTCAAAATTACCGGTAAAACTCCGGAAGCGAAAGGAAACAAAAGTTATCACATGTTGAATATTTTGTCCGAACATATTAGTCAGTGCCACGTCTTGGACATGATACTACCTCTGAAACAAGTAAGGCCAGCTTGACTACTATGAAATAATAATACAATAAAATAAAAATGAAATAAATGGGCAAAAACTGTTTTACTTTTTTTTTTTAGATTTTATCTACGAACATGTCTAGCAAAATTGTCAACAAAGTACAAAGATGTTTACAACATATCGCCTTGGGACTGGTCAAAAACAAATTTATCGACACGGATTCCATTTTGGAATTGGCTTACGGTATTTCGAACGATTCTATACCAGAATTGACGGCTGAAAATGAAAATAACAAGGTCAGAATGGAAGCTGACGCGGCTAAAAAATCGGACACTTTCCTCATACCAGAAGGTAAGTAGTACCTAGTAATTTTAGAAACGCTTCGAATCTGTTTTTGATTTTGAAAATGTAAAGTACCTATGAAGTATAGATACCCAACAATTATTCAGCATATTAGCGTTAATATTGCTTTCGGGTGTATCTACGTATGTGTATTATAGAGCCGCGAAAAATGAAACCCGAATCGAAGAAAACGTGTGCCAGAACAAATGCGCACGTCATAATCGAGTTCGGACTGGAATTATTGGAATCGACGTTGAGACAGGAGCAGCTGAAACCGAGCGCTTATCGCGAACGATTGGATCCATTCGTGCCCATCATCAAAGATTGCCTTCACTCGCAGCATATCAGGGTAAGTAAACGAAAGAAAAGCGACCGCCGGCGGCGCCGCGCCGACCGGCAGTCGACGCGCAACTATTGAAAATAATTCGATTCGTTATCGACTGCTTCAGTTGCGAATACTTTCGTTCAAGTGCCTCGTGAAGTTGTTTCGAAAGAAATTGCCGTCGTTAAACGATAATATTGGCGATATATGCGACTCGATTTTTCAAGTCTTGGGAGAATACTCGAGTCCGGCCATGACCGGAGAGAATGCCGAACTGTTAATGGCTGCCGCCAAAGTAAGATTCGAAAAAAATGGTTTTCCTCCCTCGACTGGTTCGACGCGACTCAAATAATAATAATAATAAACTGCATTTGTACCGACAGGCTGCATTAGTATTAGTTCATGATCTCGATCACAACATCGACAATTGCCAACTCCGCATCATGTTATTCGTTGCGGAAGACTTGTTGAAAAACGTCAACCATTACGGAACAGGATTCTCGCTTATTAGAGCCGCGCTTAAGCGAAAGTTTAATATCCCAGAAGTGCATGGCTTAATGAAAAATATCTCGGAATTGAGTATACGATCTTATTCGGAACCGGTTCGGACTACGGCTAGAGAAGTACGAAAATCTCTCGATGGATTCTAGTAACTAACCATATAAACGAGTTTCGATTGGAGTTTTTATTCTTTTTTCGTTCGTTCGTTCTGTCGCAGGTGTATTTCAAGTACTTGACGGATTACCCTCATGGTAAAAAATTACGCCAGCACGTGTTATTTTATGTGGAACAGTTGAAGTACGATCAACTGGACGGTCGCAAATCGGCGTTGGAGTTGTTGCAAAAGTTATTGAAAGAAATTCCGATGGTCGGTGTCGATTGTCTCAGCCATCGTGTTCACGCGCTAGAATAGCAATCTAAAATTGTAAATTTCTCGTTTCCAGGAGTTATTATCCAGCTTGGGAAGTACTTTACAGTTCGCGCTGGCGTGCCGACTGGACCTGGAGGAGTCGGTCGAGTGTAAAAAAATGATCGCCGACTGCCTGACTCAAATTATAAATCGAATCAAAGGTACCAAAGAAATCGATAAAATGTTCGATACCGTTTTAATATGGATCAACGAACCGAAGGTCGGTTGGCTGTACTTGGCGAATGCGCGTTATTCTTACTCTATTTATTTATTTATTTATTTCTCATTTCTGCAGATCTCAGTTAGAAGATTAGCTTTACAATTGTTAGGTTTATACGTGTCCACTCTCGAATCCGATTTCATCCACAAACTCGATCAAATTTTACCTTTAATCGAGAAACAACTTTCGAATGGCACACCGAAAGCACCCCAGCCTCAATCTAAAGATACGATCACCGAAACGGATCATTTAACTTTCCAAACACTTCATTTATATAAAATGATACTTGAAAATTGTCCGCAAGTGCTGGCTGATGAGAAATTCACGCATCATATCGATAGAATCGCTGGTAATGAAATCGCCACCTGTCTTATACTATAATACAAACACATTATACGTATGTGCGCTACGTGCGTCGATTTTAATTTACTTTATTAATTTTTCGTAGTGAGCTGTCGAATTTTTTTGAGTCATTCGCACGAATGGGTACGTTTGGAAGCTGCTCAAATATTAGGCATTATATTAAAATCGATCAACGTCGAGCACATCGTGGACGCGCTGATGAAGAAAAGAAAACAGAGGGGCGGATTTTTACGCGATGACAAAACCAAAGAAATAATTAAAAGCTTGTGCTTGGATTTTTGCGATCAATTGGCTCCCGGCTACGAAGTGATGAAATTGTTGGTGAAGGAGGTAAACACGATTGGATTGCAATGACTACATAATTATTTATTTATCAAATACCTACCTACCTACCTACCTACCTGCCTAATTTTTGTGTTTGTTTTGTCGATTTTTTTCAGACTAGAAGTAATCTATTGTGTTTGGTTGAAGTTTTGAAACACATCGAAAACAAGGATCCTAAAAAACTGTCGCTGCTTTGGTTGATGAAAAAGTTAACCAAGCAAGTTACTTTGGAGGTTGCGAAAGCTCCCCTAAAATATACAGTGGTGAGTGTTGGTCGGCCACTTGGTTTCATTTTGATGAGTTTTACTCGACCGAGCACCGCACCGTAACGAACGAATAATAAATTTTGTTTTTCTTTCGCGCAGAGAACGATGGTATTTCAGTTTTTCATCGCCCTGGCTGGAAAATTAAACGAAACAACGCTTTCGCCTCTGTTACCAACGATTCTAACTCCGGTTATTCGTGAATTGGAAACTACCGACGAGCAAGGCGCCACTATTCGACTCTTAGCCGAAAAAGTACGTCAGTTTTATCGCGATAAGGTCCCAGCGGTCGTATACGATCAAGTGATCATCAAAGTGCAACGTGAACTGAATGTTAAAAAGGCGAAACGAAAGATCACGCGGGCCCAAACGGTTAGTTCACAAAAGTTTGCCTCATTTACATCGCTAAATTTATGCTTATACGACGTATTGTGTATGTACGAGTACATAATATGTATTTGATGCGCATTCGTCAAAAAAAATCATATCTACAAAGATCATTTGTACGTGAATACGTATGTAGATATGTGCACGTACCTACACAATAGATCGCGCTACACCGTGCCGATAACTATCTCATCTTTTTGTTTGTCGATCGAATTGAATAGTCGTACTGAATACTGATACCGTAATGTTTCATTTGTAGGCTGTCACAGATCCGGAAAAGGCTGCCAGTGTAAAGGTTAAAAAACAATTGAAGAAGAAAGAACAGAAGAAAAGAAAACTCGAGAAACTACGTAAACGAAAGTTCAAAAGTGGCAAAAAAATTGAATGATTTGACGTAAGCGATAAGTAAACCGGTAGGTACTGTTTATGCAGTCGTGCCGGACGCAACACTTGACTATGTTTCATGATCTGTATCTGTGATATGATTTTCATTTGTTAATACATAAGACAAACTGAATATATATATTTTACTGCATTTCGAAGTAACAAAGCATTTTTTTTTAACGACGTATTCGTTTTATCTATGCACGAGTATTCAGTGTTCAAGGACATCGAGAAGGCCTGTGGCTGTTGCACCTATGTGTATGTACCATTCAGGTACCTACATACAAATGATTATTAAAGTAAGACGTAACTAGACGTAACCTTGTGACGGTTCTCTAAACAGTTTCGCTCAACTTTTTCGTATATTTTCCCAATTTATCTTGGATTCCTGTTGCAAGATTCGTAGAAGTTGAACGTCTGTCGCCTGGATCTTTACGTCTTTACAACACTTTTCGTGTTTTATTATACATACTAGCATAGAGAGACGGAAAAAAGAAGAGCCATTTTTCAAACGTAAGAGCGAAAAAAATCATGCACCGACGCCGAAAATTATTATATTCTTATTTATTTGAAAATGCCTAAAATAAACAAAAAAACACTTCGCATGGTTTGTAAAACAACTCCGAGTTGGAAAAAAAAAAAAAAAACATACACACAACAAAACAAAAAAAAAATACATATAAACGAGTTTGGAAAAAACGATACAGTAAAAATGAAAGTTCATATCTTCGAGTTGATGGAACCGCTTATCCATTGGCGTCTAGAAATGGCTTTAATATGAGGATCGAGTTCAGAAGTGCAATCATCATGAACGACCCATGGTGGAGACGATGAAACAGGCTGATTAGCGTTAAAAGGTACGAAATCGAAAGACTGATTATTCTCCCACAAAAAGGTATTTTCGTCACTCGCAGACGAATTCAACTTTTGCACCACATTTGATTCGTAATCTTCGACGTCGTTTGATTGGTAAGAATTTCCATTTTTATCGGGATAGGAAGAATTCCGTCTGGCAGGTGGTGGGGGTGGTATCTGTTGTTGGTTAAGGTCTTCAAAATGGGAGATATTTGCTTTGTAATGATACTTATCCGGACGTCGTCGGGTAAATAATACTTCGTCATTAACGAGTTGGGTGTTGCGAGTGCAAGTATCGTAAGAAATAGAAGAGTACGATGTGTTTTGAGGCTGATTTTGATACCGATTATTCTCGCCGAACGATCTCTGCGGGTTACAATACGATTGTTGACGTTCTTCTCTTTGCTGACCGAATCTGGGGCCACTTTGCGTATTGTAACGTTGAAAGCGTGAACTTTGTTGCCCTCGGTTGGATTGGAATCGATGTTGAAAATTAGCACCTTGATTGAAGGAGTTATTTTCATTGTATCGCACTGGTGGTCTGTTATGGTAGTGATTATCATTTTGAAAGCGACCCCGACGAAACGTTCTGTTATTTTGGTTGTGATTACGCCACGGTATTCGACGCTGCTGTTCGAATTTTGACGGCGCGGATGATTCAGGATTATACTTCTCCTCTTCGTACGCTTCCGGATGATATCGGTTGCGGTTGAATCGCTCGACACCAGTACGTTGAAATTCGTCGCCGCGACCAACTTCGGGACGATGCTTACACTCCTCGTAAGGCTCCGGGTGATAACGATTACGTTTGAAGGGTATAATATTACTCGCAGGAAGACGAGATTGGTCGCGAACCGTTTCGCAGTACTGTTGCGGCCGACGCGTGCTCGTTTCACAGCAATTATCACATTTGCTTGCTTGTACGTTGCGAACCGCAGTTTCCGGTTGCGCTTCGTACTGCCACTGTTTCTCTTCTTCATACTGTGACATTTTATCGCATTGCAGATTCGCTGGTGGGTAGAACGGTCTTTGATTACCAGACGAACGTCGCGAATCGCCTTGATACGAGTCGTTTGACTGACGATGACGTCCGTCTTCAGCGAATTTACGCGCGGCGTCGACAGGTTCGACAGCGCGTTCTTCAGCGGTGTAACGCACTTTTTCTGGTTTGTTCGCAGATTCGCCAATGCGAATTGCATTTTTATCGAAGAATTCAACGCATGCGCTGTTATTTCTGAATGTGTTGGCAACACTTCGGGAATGCGAATTCGACGCGATATCGGCCATTCCAGGCGTAGATTCGCTTTTCTGAAACGGTCGTTTTGGTTGACTTCGGGCGGTGAACGAATTTCGCGCGTCCGCGTTCGTTTCTTTTCGGCTATCCGAGTCGACGGATTCGGGTTGATTACAAAGTACTGAAGGGGGCTCGATAGCCTCGATTTTATCTGATTCGTTGCGGCGACGATTCAGCCACGGCTGCGAGGGTCGACTGCGGCAGGTGGCATGCTCAACTTGGGCGATTTTGTCAGATTTACCATCGCATCGTTTCAACCAAGGTCGTGATTGCGGTTCACAAGCGGAAGGATCACGTCGAGGTGGCGTTTGGTTTTGGTTAGCGGACTTGCACGAATGTTCAGTGAGTGGTGAAGTTGTAACTTGACTTTCTACTGAGTCATCATCCTCAGATTCGTCTTTTTCGCTTGAATTTTCAATCTGCCGGCGTCTGATGAAGTCAGCAAGAGCTTTCATATTGGAGGCCGTCGCGGGGATACTAACATTCGGCGTGTAGTCCGGCGACGGTATCGAATCGAATTCCATCATATTTGAGCTACGATCATCTTCGTCAGCAGAAACGACTTCAATCTCGTTCGAATCTTCCGACAAGTTTCGATCATTTTCGAGATTACTCTCGCTTGATTCATACGGATCCGATAGGAGAGACTCGTCGACCGCGTCTGTTTCCATTGATTCGTTTTTTGGTAGCGCAGGTTCCACAATGACTAATTCTTCGTTGTTTACTACTCCGTCACAAGGCGCGTTATTAAAAGCGACACGTTTCTTTCGATTATCTTTCGGTTTCGTAGACGTTAACGAAGCAGTGGGTTGAGTTGTCACATTTTGAGAAGCCATCTTCGATTTATGTGATGACACGCTTGTTTGAAGAGAAACTGGTTCCTCGGGCGCACTCTTAGAAGCGGCATTCGTACTTTCCTTCGACGTAATAGAAGACGACAGAGAAGTCGGTTGAAGAGAAACGAACTCGGTTATCACGAGTTGGGGAGCAGCGGACTCGCAATTTGTTTGCGAGATAACTTCAGTCAACGGTGGCATCGAACTTTGTATATACTTCGTGACGAAACTATCAGCCCAACTGGAAAGCTCTTCGATAGCTTTTTCGTCCATCGGAACAGATGTCGAATCTTCTGGTTTTTTTGAAGCCGAAGAATCAGCGAGGTCGTCATCGTCATCGCTCAATGATTCGATGAACTCTTCGCACGGTATGCATTCGACGTCGGAATCCGAACTATCCACAATCTGTACTATTTCAACATTTTTGTTACGACGAGTTCTTTTGTTCGAATCGGACGTAACGAAAGTATTCTGATTTCCAAACGAGCCGTCATTGGAAAAATCAGTTACACAATTACGACGTTGAATTCGCGGCGGAGGAACGATATTCATTTGGATTGTATCGTCATCGGATTCAGATTCTTCCTCCGAATCCAAGACGACGACATCGATGGGCGTTTTTCTACGTCCTGGTTCAATCGTCGAATTTTCTAATGGTCGAACGTTTGTATTCAAGTTAATGAATCGATTTCGATTTTTCTTCACGTTTAGCACATTTTTAATACTATGATTCTGCATTTTCATAGCTTTTAAAATGGCTCGTTCTTCTTCCACATCCTTCGTGTTGGTTAAAGCGCTTCTATCCAAGTCGCAATGAATAAGACTTTTCATATCTGCTGCTTTTCGTTGTTTGTCACGTTCTTTCTTGCGTTTTCGTTTCTCTATTTTTCGAGCCCGTTTGTCGGCACTAACGTTCGCGTTGTTTTGTAACTCCCAGTTCTCAATATAAGCGAGTATTTTTTCTCGATCGGTACCAACGGCTGATTGAAGTTCGTCGCATAGTATTTTATAATCCGTAATTGCACGACCGTTTTCATCGACAATAACCACCGAATCGATGTTGGAATCTTCGTTCAAGTTTTTCAATCTTACAGTGCGAGGTTTCTTCAACGGTTCGAATATTGTTAATTGAGGATCATCGTTCATTTTACAAACCTGGAAACAAAATGTAAAAATTACAAATTACGTTGATATTAAAATTGTCGAGTTGTACTATAGTACCCTGTTTGTACGAGCACCGTTAATAAGTCTATAATCAATTCGAAGTTCATCTGTTATCTTCTATAGTCGATTCGAACTGAGATTTCAACTCGAACAGACTATAAGCGTGACTGTTGCGACTGAGAGAGTGGGTTATTCTTATTTTGCGCCGTAGATTAATTTTCAACTTACAACAATTTGATGGAGATGTGATTCATCGAATGAGAACTCAAAAAGACGAACTTCAAACACCACAACCGAAGTAGCACTATAACATAAAAACTTTTTCAAACAGTCGGAAAATTGTAATTTTATGATGCAGCGACTGACTTTATTTATACGAAAATTTTACGGCTTTTCATCTTTCGTTTTTTCCATCAATCTCTTTCCCTTCTACCAAAAAAATGAAAAAAATTTTAGTTTTCCTACATAGTACAAATATTGTTTTTTGACTTTCAGTTTCATTCGGCAGCACTGCCAACACCACCTACCGGGTGACCAATTGACCATTATACGCTCACCTGAGCGCTGCAATCGTTTTCTCAATTTGGATGATCGAATATACACGGTATATGGGGCGAAAATGAGTTTTTTCAATT
>FIZT01002366.1:0-26944 GCA_900065295.1 Paracoccus marginatus
GAAAAATTCCAAGTTCCATTTGATCAAATTGTATACAACTGGATACAATTTGATCCAAGATGTTTTTTATTTGGATAAAATTATATATAATTAAGCCAAACTTTCTCAACTTTTATCCAGTTATATATAATTATACGAAACTCGATAGAATGGATGAAAAAATATCTTGACGAACATGATCAATTTTGATAGACCTTTATAAAAGCTGATCAAATGATATCAAGTTTGATATAGTCAACTATGTCAACCTTTATATCACTTTATCAATTTTTATAGATTTTAATAAAAATGTATAGAACTTGATATCCTTAGATAAAACGTATTGGATCCAGTCAGATATAATGAGATAAACGTTGATAAAGATGTACAACATTAGATATACCCTTTGATCCAATTTGATCTTGTGTGATCAAATTTTGATCAAATTCGATCAATTTTTATCAAATTCGACCAAACCATTTTTTCATGGGCACTTTCTTAAATTTTTGGAAATTGTCAATTTTCACAAAAAACTCTCGATCTCTCGACACTATGGAAATTCATCAGCGTCAAAACTGATTCATCGGGCTAAAAAAAAAACAAAAGGACCTGGCCCACTCAGACCTGCCCCTAGATCCGTCTATGGCAAAGGCCACCCTAATTGCACTCTGCGCAGCCATGGAGAACTCGGCAGCCAATTCACATCGAACGATATACGTACCTACGAACAATAAGACAGAAAACGAAACGAATTTTAGATTCGTCCATAGGGATAAGACTACATACGAGTAGCATAGGCATACGCACAATTCAGGAAGATGACATCGTTACATAACCAAACGCAGTATTTCGAGCATGCCTAAAATATACACGAGTCTATTCTTATTCATGTGAGTATACGATTTATGAAATCAGAAAAAGACGAATTAGCCCATAATCCAGGACGGTAATAATGAACGCCAAGACAATACCATACAAAGGCTCAGCGTTCAGCGTCAGCAGGGCGACGTTGGTAAACCATAATATTAAATACCTAGACCTACATAAAGATATAAGCGTATGTTTTGGCGATAAATCAGAAACTACTTATACAGTGTTTACTCGGTACAACAGATATCTATGGTAGCGTAAAAACCAGCATCGTCGTTTTATTGTTGCAATAATTCACCTTGGTGTCAAAAGTATTTTACGTAAATGATTTACGAATTATGTAGGTACGTAGATGAGAGCCCATAGACCATAGTACCTAGGTATATACGTTGTTGAGGTAATCTCGATAATGTAGTATACTCGCATACAACCTCCGCCCCGTGTACCTCTTAACAATATAATGTAACACTCTGTGTGTGTTCGATCGGCCTATACGATCTGGGCCGGCTGCATACAACAATACTTCGCATACATACGTATCTAGATATTGTGATAATCACCAAAAAATATAAAATAAATACCTATGCACTCTCGCGTACTTTTCTCGATTGGTTCATCTCATTGAAGCAACCCAATGATGATCTATCTGTGACGAGACGACGCTCCATCAATGGGATAACTAACTATACGACTATTTATATACATACACGAATAATAAAATATCATCGACGCGCAAACGATTTGTAAAATGCCCATTATTATCCCCTAGAGGCTCGAGCGTAATCGTACATGTACCGAGAGCATGGTCGAGAAAATTGATTGCGTGTTCGCCGTTTGCGTGTGCGGTAAGTTTTTTTCAAGTCTTACGAAAAGTAGCCGATGAAAGAAGCCTGGTCATCATAAACAACGGGTTCACACCCCGCTGCTTGTAATAATAGTCATTATGTTGAAATTGAACTGATTGCCGATTAAGATATAAAGTAGTCGATTTCATTACCATTTACCCAACAGACCGCGCTGGACCGCAGCATCCTTCCATCGCGTATACTCATCAACTACTAGGTATATAGGTACGTATGTGCTGATTTCATTCGCTGCTGTTATTTTTAACTCGTCTCCTCCGTATTGGAATTTTTTTTTGCTTCACTTTCTTCGCGATCTCTCTTCTCGCACTTACTCTGTCACCAAGTCTATACTGTCGATATCGTGGTAATTTTTCTACATACATACATACATACACGAACTCGCAGAAAACGTTCATTATTTGGATCAGAAAAAGAGTCATCACTGAATGGTACATACGTGTAGTCCGTATTCTGTAGGCAGAAACAAGATCATGCGTCGTTGGATCTTTTGTACGCGTATAGGTGCGAGACATAATACTCGTGTTATGTATTACAGCGCAGTATCATCGAACCATCTCCCAAGTTCCGACGTCTTCACGAGCCAGCCAATAAGATAACTGTCTTTATTTCCACTTCAATTCAACCTACAGATAAGCCAATCAGCTTTCTGTTTTTCTGCTACCTTTTGCAAAACTAATTACCGCTAAACCAGTTTCTCACTTCGGTGCTTTCTTCTGTATGGAACACAGTTACACATCGAATACGCATACGCGTACGTATAGGCGCCAGCCTAAGTATATAGTACGACGTTAATTGCTGCTCGACTTGGTAAACTCGATTCCCAGCCAAAGAGGTCTTCATTTTCGATCGTTATGTTGATCTAGAAATCGATGCACTATTCCGACGACTGCATCCAGCGTGTGGTACTCGATTCGAATTTTTTACAGCTGCATACGATCGTTGATTTTTATTAATCGATAATTATTCATTCATCGATTCATCACACACGTACGTACATATGTAACCCTCTCCTTTCATTTCCATTAAATTTACAATCCGCATAAATCCGAGCATATGAAGTTTACCAGGTAGAAAAACTGACTCCAGAGTCCAGACTGAGAATCAAAATAGACAATATTAATGATTTTTCTATCCGCAGCATCCAGAACAATACATCACATTTCACACACTCTTTATATTTTCAAACTGCGTACGCGTAGCTCCCCTCAGCTTGGAAATACACAAGTATGTAATTGCCAACACCTCTGGCGCAAAACATCATTAATTACTGCTTGTTTACAAATTCACTTCATACATCGGACAGGTTCAGGTCTATATCGCTCTTCGACATGAAAAATATCACCCTTACCCCTTTCGTTTTTAATAAAAACGACCATCGAGCATCTCTCGTAACCACAAAAGACGCAGCAGCGATGGTCGTTTAAATAAAAATAAAGCCTAAATACAAACACCCGACGCGCATACCTGCCGTACCCTGTGATATATGCCGATCGATCAGACTTTCGGATTATTTAACAGCTTATAGGAATTTCAATTACATCGTATTTTGTGTGACAAAATCCGCATTTAAAGGCCGGATTACAGTCATCAAATTGCAATAATGTGGCGGCTGCGCCCGTCGGTGGTGGTCCGAAGTAGCTACAGATGAAGACGCCGAATTAACCATTATAATAGGATTTAATGCTTAGTGTCAAATATATGGAATAATCTTTTATGAAAGCACGCGTTTGTGTATTTATACTCGTACGTACGATAAACAAATCTTTTTTAGAGAATAGCCGAGCGGCTGAATGGTGGCATTTGGACCGTTTTATAGCCCTATGATCGTTTCACTCGAGCTGTGTGTCGCGATCGAGCTGTTTCCAAATCCGATTTAATAGAGTTCGTATATTAGGTAGGTACCTGGTACATACAAGGTCGATTGATTTTCACAATAGGCTGGACAGGGTTCTGTAGAGGAGTGTAAATCCAACGTTGATGGGAAGAAATCGCATGCGGCTTCGATTGGATTTAAAATGAATAAATAAATAATAGGTAGCCCAATGGCTTTGACAAAAAAAAAAAAAAAAAAAAAAAAAAAAAAAAAAAAAAAAAAAAAATTTTTTTTTTTAAAAAAAAAAAAAAAAAAAAAAAAAAAAAAACTGAAAACTAAAAAAAATATGATTTCAATTTTTTTTTTAGAAAAAATTAAATAACAAAAAACATCTCGAATTTACACTAAAATTCAACTTTCCTCTTATAATTAGAGCCCTCTGGAAAAAATCCCCATCGACGACGTGGACTCGGTCCAGAAATCCACCAGTCTGGCCACTCGGACCGACCCGCGTATTCGACGCTGAAAATGAACTAAGTACACAAAAGGGCGGCAAAAGCCCTTTGTGGAACCTGTTCCGGAATTCCACACTCTATAGCTCTGCGATAGATTAGTGGAGGCTGTATAGCTTTTCGCTCTTTCTCTCTTCCGCTGCTCCATGCAGCAGTCGTCACGTCGTCGGGTCGACGTTGGTACGAAAAACTCGCCCTTCGTCGACGTTAATGATTGAGGGAATATTTGAATAGATAATTTAATATCTGTGTGAATATTTGTTCACACGTCGTCACGTCGGTCGCGTCGCGCCTCGTGCGATGCATCCAGCATCACGTATTTTTCGGCGGAAGCGAAGAGAAGCCGAAGCGGTACCTAGACCTACGTTCTTTCCATCCATCAGCATCATGCAGCTCGTCGCCATGCCATGCCAAGCCACCGTACAAGTGGCTCTTCTTCTTTGATGATGATAATAGTTCACCAGTTCACACGCAGCATCTTTCAATATACACATAGTATGCGTCTGCCGCGCGCAATCGGATTGTTGCGCAATACAACGACCACGAAAATTTCTGGACGTTTTTCTTCTTCGACGCGTACACGTACTCAATTCGAGCCCGAGTAGGTCTAGGTACTGTGGTATACGCGTAACACGAACACAAAAAAAGCAACAGTTAGAACAGTATTTTCATGCTCATGACGCGCGCGCGGGGGCAAGTCCACTTCAAACGCGATATTTTTGTTTATAGTTGCATAATAACCGCTCAGCCTATAATTAATCTACGTTACGTTTGAAGGTTACTATACGCGTTAATTGACGATACCATCTTACCACTACGTACGTACTACGTATACGCGTACTCGTAGCCGTACACACTCGGATAGATATGGTACGTCGCTTGAAAAGTTAATGTACCAAATGTCATAGGCGCGAATTGGTAGATAAACCTTCGATATCTGCAATCTTCGTCATAGTGGTCGTCGTCCGCATTATGTAAGCGGAAAAATTTTATACCCGGTTGCGTCATTTAGTACGTCGAGAGCCGAAAAAATCGCGAAAGGTCAATGGGAAGTGATCAACTGGACTTGGATCGAACGATCGCCCAAACTTAGTGAATGTCAAACGTGAAATAATATTCGTCAAGTAATGATCCAGATATACTTGAAATGACGTTACGTTACGTTGCGTTGTACGTAAACGCATTAGGTATATCTGCGTAATGCGTTTGATGCATACTCGACGAATGAGAATTAAAACATTCGAATTCAGTCGTGCGATTATAAATTCGTAATTGTAGGAATTCAAAAAAAAAAAACAAAAAACAAACCGAAGAATTCTATAATTTTGGAATAGTTTGGGTCAAGTATTATTTTATAGAATGCTAATTCTAGAATTCAAAATGTGCCTAAATTTTAATCTCTCAAATGAACAATAATAAAATGAATTTTAGAATATTTATAGCACGAAAAAAATAGAAATCAGAAATTTTAGTTTCATTCTAGATTGTTAGAAAGCCAAAAATTTTAGAATGAATTAACAATCTGATTTTTTAAAACCATTCTAAAATATGGTGCTAGAATTCCAGCACATTCTGAAAATTTTCAAGATGAAAAATGAAACATGCATTCTAGAACTGATTTTATATTCTAGCATTTGGTTTATACGAGAATTTTAGAATATGACACTACGAACTTGACAATGATTCTAGAACTTTGCTAAATTTTCAATCCAAAAAGAATCGAATTTTATTTTAGTTCTAAAAAAAATTTTCCTGCGGAGTTCGAAATAGTGGAATGTTAGGATTGATCAAAAATACCTTTACACTATAATTTTATAGAAAACCTTTAAAAATTCTAGAATGATGTGTTTTCTGGAAAATTCTAGAATTCTAAAATTTCAGTGTCCCAAGAGTATTCTATAATGTTTCAGAATAAACAATACATCTACAATACCTACATATTCTAGAATTCTTGCTGCATTCTAGAATTTCATCGGGTAATTTTTTTTTTCAAGTTCTAGAATTCTGGCCCTTCTGGCCCCTCTGCAGGGGTCTAGAACGAGCCTAGAATCATGATCTAAAAATTATAATTTTATCAAAATTCTAGGATGAAATATTCTAGAAAATTTTACATTCTAGAAGGTATGAAAAATTCTGAAATTGACCAATAGGTACCTATTGGAATTTCAGAATTCCAAAAACATTCTAAAACTCCTTTGAATTTTGTTTTGAAAAAAATATAATTTTTCAATTGAAATCGCATTCTAGGAATACGATCATAAAAATTCGAGAATACTACAGCAGGTTGTCGGATATTCTAGAATGTCGTCAGATTTAGGATGATGAATTTCATCAAAATTTTGAAATAAAATATTCTAGGATTTTTCATTCTAGAAGTTATGAAAAACCTGAAGTTCTGCTCAGAATAATTTCATCATTCTAAATTCTGGAAACTCAAAAATTCCAGAATTCTACTCCCTCTCAATCGGAATCAGTGAAAAATCACTTTTAAAAAAGCCAAAATTGCATCACAGGAAAATCACTGAAATTTCGGTGAATTTTCACCAACTTTTCAGTAATTGTTCGTAACATTGACTGGAAAATCAGTGAAATCGACTGAAATTTCAGTGATTTTTTCACTGATTTGCCTGTGGTGCAATTTTGCATTTTTTCAGTGAAATTCTCACTGATTCTAAATGAGACAGTATTGTCTCAATTCTAGTCAGAGAAAATCATTGAAGTGAATTTTTTCACCGATTCGCTTGTGCTGCAATTCTGACTTTTTCCTACTTATTTTCACTGATTCTAATCGAGGGAGTACATCCCAAAATTATTTTATTCCCAAATTAAAAAAAATACATCTTCTCGTCTTCATGCTACCCCGCTCCCATTATAGAATACCTACTCGACTTATGAAATTTTAGAATTTGTTGAACTTGAAAAAAAAAAGTTATATAGTCGTCAAATTTTTGATAGTGTTGAAGTGCTGACCCTCTCCCCTTTCCAAAAAAACACAAATCAAGTTAAAATATTCTGAAGTGTGTAAAATTTTTCCATGTTAGAATGCATATCGAATTAAGAATTCAGGAAGTAACCACCAGTAAGAATATTACACGCTGCAACAAAAATGTCGGTGTTTCACGATTTCGATGAAAAATTTCACATTACTCGACGATGAATGAAAAAAATTCTCCGGAAATACCTACAGTCACCAATCAACACCAGAGATTCGTTGAAAAAAGTGCAGTTTCAATCGATAATTCCAACTAAAGACAAGATAAACAAATGAATACCTATTATTTTCAGAATTGAAAACCAGCGCATTCTCTCCTTCACATTTCTCAGCATAAAATTGATTCAACTTTTTCTCACATTCCGGAAAAAATTTACTCCAAAAATTGATCGAAATTCTCGGGTCACGCTGAAGTCTTACTTTTTGAACATATTGTATACGTAATGTGGAATAAAAACACGCGGTATCTATTGTTTAAGAGTATATCGAGCGCATGAATAGAAAACTCTGTGGGCAGACTGGTGGTAGTTGAGTTCGCTACCTTAACAGTTACATTTGTATGTGAGGTTTTTATTATCTTTACCGTACCGTACCGTTAGGCTAACTAGCACCACTTATCGACCGTGCTAGGAAAATAAAAACTGGTAATGATAACAGAAGTAGCAACAACAACAATCGTAATAATAATAATAATAATAACAATAATAATAAAAAGTATAAAATATGATAATGAACTTAATGAAACGTCAACTTTATCCACAGATGAATAATATTTACGAATAAATCATTCATTACCTATACCTAATAGGCTAATACATACTTACCTCTATAGGACACGAGGCTTGCTCGAGTTTGGTATTATAGTTTCCCCAGTTTCTCATTGTGCGTAGCAAGCCCGAAGGTAAAGGATACCTTGGATCTATGAAAAGGGTTCCACGACCATTTTACCTCGGCGTGGCATAATATCCTTCGGTGTTTTTTAAAATACGCACATGGTATGACGTCATTATTAATGATGCTGCGGGAAAATTCCATCTCGGGGCGTTCGCAAATCGATCACCTACGTCATTAAACAAGTCGCAGTTACCTATTTCGTTCGATCTTGGAATACATTTTATATGTAGTATAGGGTCCAAGGAGGTAATAGAATTTCAATCAAGCTAACTATCTCTTACATAACGAATTCTTTCGGTCATTTAATTAGGTACAGCTCTCGAGAAACGTGTACAAAATGACGTCGAATATCACACTCGTATATATAATATGTAAGTGTATTTTGGTTAAATTTGACGTGCTGTTAACGAAGTCACCGAAGAGACCAGTCGACCGTCATCAGCATCGTATGGTATAGTACATAGGGCCTGGCCGACTCGATCGAATAAATTAGTCAAATTAGAAAACACACGTTTGAGAATTTGGTTACGTGCTAGAACATTGTTGCTGAACAGACCACCAGCGCCGGCATCATCGGCGTATACTATTAACGAGAATTAATTGACTGAAAAATATTTATAATAAGTATTAAATCGCTTTGCCCATAATTGGAGTGAAACGATAATCATTGATGTATTATAATATACACTGTAGCTCCGACGACTCTTCGTATATCCATCCACCACCTCCACCACCGTCATCGCCCTATAGAGTTAGTAGTATAGCATAGTATAGATATCGTAGCATACGCCAAAACGAGTCTACTCTAGGTAGAATGTAGGTACAGAAAAATTTCATCGCGAGTATTTTTTGTCCCCGCGCTCGTCTTCTTCTTGTTTCGAGCAGGCAGCGTACAAACACCACCAACCACCGTCACTCGTATATGATAATTACGTTTGTATTCGGCAACGTTATTTGTCAACACGCCACAACTATCAAAGAGTTGTTTTGACAGCGATAACGCGTTAAACGTTGAATTTTTCTAAATCTATGGCATTCGTTAAAACGATTCCTTATAGCCGACAGCGAGCTGATGGAATTCCATTCTTCGGTACACGGCTTCCGTCCGCTAGGCTGGCTGCCGAAAATCATCAACAACCGTCAAGTTCATCAACTGCGTGGCCCTGCGTCGTCGTCGTACGAAGGTACAACACGCTCGCGCTCGCTGGGTGTCTTTGCACCGTTTAGCATTATCCTCATTATCTCGCACACCTTATCGGCCAATCGATTTAAAAACACGTTCCAAGGTGTCGATTTGTGCTCGCGAGAAAATTTCCTCTACCTGTTGTAGCGCCATACGTTTGTTAGCGTATGTGCCGTAAATGTTGGCCGGCTCTATGGCGATTTCGGACCATTTCCAAGTATTGGGCGCGATAAGAGCTTTGCCAAACCAAATACCTTTCTTTATGTTTTTTTCGCATCACGCAGTCTATACCATTTGTATATGATACATATAATACCGCAGCAGTATTTCGCTGACCCAAAAAGCAGATTAGGCACGTGCAGTTGCCAATATAAGAGAAGGTTCCATAATTTAAGCAGGCTGGAACGCAGGTAAACTTTAGTAATCGCACTTTGGGTTTTAACGTTTACTACTTATTGCTAATAATAGGTTCTTTTTTCAAGTGAAGAGAGCGACTGCAGATGTTCGTCGCAAGAAATATTATCATGATTTATTTTTCAGTAACGACATTGAGAACACGTTTGAATCGAATGTAGAGGTAAAAATGCATTTTTATGATTTTGTGCAAAATGAAGATCATATATTCAAGTTCACATTTCAGAAGAATTTCATCGACAGAATCAGCATTGTGTGACAGAAAATCAAACTCAACTCTAAAATCAAGATCGCTGACACTGAAAAGGAATCTTCGCAAAATCAGAAATATTGGCAGAACAGTGACATTATCTTGCAGAATCAGAATTAATGACATTTTCTTACGAAAATCAGAACTGACAACACTAAAATTGGATCATCTTGCAAGATCTTAGCACTTGACCCTGAAATGAAATTATTTTGCAGAGTCAGAATTGCTGATACTGAAATTCTTCTGCAGAATCAGAAATAATGACATTAAAACTGTATCATCTTGCAGAATCAGAATTGATGACAGCAAAATTGATTTCTCTCACACAAATCAGAATTACTGTCCTCTAGAAGACTTTCCGGCAAAACTCGAATAATCAAACTCAAATGAAAATTTTCCAGCAGAATCTTAATCGAAGACATTGAAATCAAACTTTTTTGCACAGTAAGAATTACGGACAACGAAGCAATTTTCCTAAAAATCAGAGTTATCGACATTCAAACAGGACTATCTTGCAGAATTCGGAATATTAGCGAAAGAGTGACATTATCCTGCAAAATCAGAATTGATGACGTTTTCATTAAATTTTTTATGAAAAATCAGAATATTGATATAACACGAAAGTAAGATCATCCTGCAAGATCAGAGTACTTGATACTGAAATGAAATCATCTGGCAGAATCAGGATTACGGACACTAAACTGAAATTCCCCTGCAGAATCAGAATTAATGCCACTAGAATGGAATCATGTTTCAGAATCAGAACTGATGACACCAAAATTGAGTGTCCCTGAAAAAATCAGAGTTAACAGAGGATTTTCCTGCAAAATCAGAACAACCATAACTAACTGAAATTTTCCTGCGGAATCAGAATTACTGACACTAAAACGAAATTTTTCAGCAGAATCAGAATTAGTGACAAAATTCAATTTTAGTGTCACCAATTCTGATTCTGTAGAAAAATTTCATTTTAGTGTCAGTAATCTGATTCTGCAGGATCATATAGGCGTCATTGCAGGATGTGCCGGGTGTGTTTTGGCACACTCTACTTCTCACGGATTTTTTTTCGGACAATTTTTCAGCTCAAAATTGAATTTTTCTTGAAAATTTTGACTAAAAAAGTTATTCACATTAAAAATGACCTCTTTGAATGGAACCCCTTCCTCCAATTATTATGGCCCATCTTCTAGTATGGTTTTGGCACACTCTACTCTGAAGGTCCAGTAACACTTATCGTCATACATTTGATTTTTCCTTTAAAAAAAAATCAGAATTACCTACTGACCCTAAAATTGGATTTTCCGTAAAATCAAATTGCAAAATTAGAAATTCTGACAGTGATCAAAGCAATATTTTCCTAAAAAATCAGAATGGAGCATTAAAGTCGGGTTTTCTCGCAGAATCAGAATTGTTGACTTTGAAATGGAAATTGGAATTTCCCTCCAGAATCAGAATTAAGGACACCAAAACTGAATTTCCACATAAAACTCAGAATTATCGACACTAACACTAAATTTTTAGGCATGAAAAATAAAAATGACTGACATTCAGATGGAATTTATCCCCAAAAATATGGATTATTGAGGAAACATCCATTTTTCTTCTTCAAAATTATATTCACTCAGAAAGATAATTTCAACATTAAGCACCCACTCCTTACCTACCCTTTTCTTTTTCATTTTTTGAAGGTATTTCTTAACATTGAATTCTTGAAATCTCTCAAACCATTTCAACTCACGAAATATATTTCAAAATATCCGCGCTTCTTCGAAACACCTACATATTTACACAACGTGTCTGTTTCAAGATTTCATTTTCTTGAGCCAGAAATACCGTTAACACCAGTAAGTGATTGACATAATAATCATTTCCACCTTTTCTCCTACCCATTTCTGTCTGAATTCATCTTTAAAATATGCTCATTCTTCTCTTCCTCTCTCCCAATTCTGATGAATTTTAGCACATTGTGCTTTTATTTTTTCTCGGTACGAGTTTACGATCATCAAACATGCCACCAATACAAACATTGACGTCAGCCCCATCTTGGCTGCCGAATTTACGACGGCGATCGAGCATAATAGCCTTTCCAATGCTCGAACTTGAAAATTAGCACTATACAAAAGCGCAATAAATTCCGTTGTTTTTTTTTAGTGACTTATTTCAATTTTAATCGTTCCGCTCGTTGCTGGCTTCCAATGAGAATACGTTTAGGCAAAAAGTTTATGGGTTTGTTTGCACCTGAATGTGCGCGGCTTACGAGTAGAAATCGCGGTATATGTATAGTAATTTTTCGTAATTATTTTCCAATTACTAGCCGCACTGTTTACTCATTCTTATTCTTACATTATACTCATTGCAGGTGTTTGGCCAGCCACTGTGTGAAACCCCTTGGCCTATTACCAAACTATATTTATTGCTTCAAGTATACACACACTCGGGCACTCGAGAGTCGAGATAATGGTAAGAAAAATTCCTCGCAGGTAGCTACCATGTATCGCCATATTGGTACCTGGCAATGTTTTTGTATTGGCGTTTTACGAAAATAGTCTACGAGTACGTTCGGCTCGGCGGCGGTGGATGGATACCGACATAGATAACTTTCATTGGAGCGGATCGTACGTACGTGCGTACGTAGATATAGCGTAGTACGACTATTTAAATATTTATATTTCGTTATCGACGAATTAATTTTCATTTCGAGTGTGGGTGTCGATGGCGCGAAAAGCATTCCAATCATTCTTCGTCAATTATTCGTACACACGAGTGATAGTTGCCGCCGTTTCTTCGCTCGAATTTGGTGAACTTATTGCGGAACCGCTGAAGAGGCTCTGTGCTTGAGCTGAGCAGCTTCTGGCCAATCAGCTCTGTCTCGTACCTTTCGCGTATTCTGCGATGACAATCGCGTCGTCGTACACCTAAAATGGTTGAAGATCGTCTTTGTGACGTGAGCTGACATCGAAATTATACCTAGGTATGGCGGAACGATCGCTGCAGCATTAGGGCCATTATTGCAGCTCGTAATTGAACCACACGTGGCATTGTGCGCTCGTTATACGCAAGTATAACACAAATAAAGTCTCTCAGTTTATTAAAATTATCATTTTTAGACGATGAAAGTTTCCATACACCTTTTATACCATTTTTGACTTGGAAGATCCTGCGACGATGCGTTCGCTTTGCGGCTTCTCATATTATCGGTATACGTACGTAATTTGCATCATAATGCGCTACGGCTATTTGTTTTAGTGAAACCGGACGGCGCCAGTTAGCGGTGGTCTCTTTTTTCTTCTCTCAACATGACTGTTCCCTTCGCTAATAACACGTCCCCTCGTCTTCCTCTCTCGCTCTCTCGTTGCCCTTTTTTTCATCTATTTATCTGCTGTTTGGGTGTCACACTCGTATTCTGCATTTTTCTCTCTCGACGACGCGTAATATAATACGATACTTTAATTTGATATTTCTCGTTCGTCGAATATGCTTTTTATACTATTAAGGACATAATTAAAGTCTACATAGTATATATCGAGCCGCCAATATATAACTATATTATACTTGCAATGACCAAATATGATCGCGCAATTTAATTAGCGTCTATTTATTTTCTAGAATTGTTCGATACCGGCGACAACTAGCTAAGTTGAGTGGTTCAATTCTTTTATTTTCTTTTTTTCTAAAGCGGTCGTCAACTCGCGCTTACGCAACGATGAAATGAAGCACGAGAGTTGGTTTGGATGTAGATTTTCAATCGAGAGTCCAATTTCGAAAAAATTTCTCCGAAAGTTTTTCAAAAAATTGAAAATTTGAAAAATTTTGTAAAAATGAAAAATTCTATGAAAATGAAAAGTTCTGTAAAAATGGTCATTTCTGTAAAAATTAAAAATTTTGTGAAAATGGAAAATTCTATAAATTGACATTTCTGTAGTGAAAATTGAAAATTCTGTGAGAATGGAAAATTCTGTAGAAGTAAAAAAATTCTGTAAAAATAGCAAATTCCGTAAAAATGGATATTTCTGTAAAAATGGGAAATTCTGTAATGAAAAATTCTGCAAAAATTAATATTTCTGTAAAAATTGAAAATTCTATAAAAGTAAAAAATTCTGTAAAAACAGCAAATTCCGTAAAATGGATATTTCTGTAAAAATGTAAAAATTGAAAATTTTGTGAAAATGGAAATACCGTAAAAATAAAAAATTCTGTAAGAATAGATATTTTTGTAAAAATGGAAAATACTGTGAAAATTAGAAATTCTGTAAAAAGGGGCATTTCTACAAATGGAAAATTCTGTAAAAGTAAAAAATCCTGTAAAAACAGCAAATTCCGTAAAAATGGATATTTCTGTGGGTATTAAAAATTCAGTAACAATTGAAAAATGTGTAAGATTTAAAAATTTTTAAAAATTGAAAAATGTGAAAACTATAAAAAATAATAAAAACTTGAAAATTCAACATTTACGAAAAAACTTCAGTTCATGCCTCCGCCCTGTCATCTTTCAATCCAAAAAAAAAAATATATATATTCAATCCTTTTGCCATCTCGTCCCAAGTATGGCTTATACAAACCGAATCCTTTTAAAAGTTACGATTCACCTGCTCTTCAATCATAAAGCATCCCTTGAAAATTTTCATTAAAACCAAAAATTGGAATATTCTAAATTTCTGCTTGCCTTTTGCCAAGAAGAATACTCAACACGCGACGCAGCTCCATCCCCCCCCCCCTCTTCTTCCTCTTCAAGCACCAAATTTCAGTCAATAACTCACACGAACGCAATATAAATACCTCATGAAACTGCATAATTTCACTTTCACCTCACGTCAACGCCCTCTTAAAACCGTTTCAAATTCTTCCATAGGAGAAAAAAGCCCAAAAAAAAGGATACCCGAAGCCAGAAAAATGCGAAAAAAGCGAACAAAAACCAACGTACACGTTACGACGCCATCTCATTTAAAAGTCAAACGAGCGTAGGATGGAATTCGTACGCGATACAATATTTATCTATACACCTGCAAAATCTCATTTCGAACCAAAGGCGTTTAGCCCGGCCGAATGATAATATTTCAAATATTCAAGCTATAGGTTGCCGAAAACCACCGAATTGCACTCCATTTCACTCGAAAATCGCTGGCGTTCGTCGTAAAAGTCGTAAAATTAAAAAATTTGCGATTCAAATATCAAAGTGTACGTTTTTTTTCTGATCGTCGTAATGTTTACTTTTCTCGGTCTAGCGCTTTTTTCTCTCTTTTTTTTCAGTCGTTATCGAACCCCTTCAGCACAACAATGCGAATGCCTTTCGCAGTATACAGGTAATAAAACGCAGAGGTATTGTAAGACTGGTGCGAATTTGCATTCGCCTGCAAATAATGATTTACTCGTTGGCTGAATTTTTAGCATACCGAACCTCATACAGGAGTAGGCTTCAAAATCTATAGGCACACAAAAGCGTCGTGAAATTGCATTAGGATATAAGTTACGACATCGGTTACATTTTTCTCGGTAATTCTATACGTTCAAATAAACAAAAGTTCACGCGAGTCGAAGAAAATTCTAGGTATTATTACGGCAGGCTAAAAATTCACGATTACGTTAAATTTTTCAATATGGTTAAAAAACAAGTAAGTAAAGTACTCGTCGAAAGTCTACATACGTAGGTATAGTGTATAGTGTACGCATTGTTGACCAAACATTTCCAACTTCTATAAGTATTAAATAAACACTATTATCTAATTTATATTGGGAAAAAAATGAGCCACCTTGAAGTAACCATTATCGACGAAAGGTAAATTTCGAATTTTTTCCGAAAAAAAAAAAAAAAATACACGAAAAAATTTCTGCGACGCTCGTGCGACCTTTATAAAAGGCGTACGTTTCATTCTCTCATTCTACATTAACGCTATTAAAACAAAAAGCAAATAAATTAACTACATGGTTTTTAATTACCACCTGCGCGCCGAATTGTAATGAATGAAATGACGTACGTGCGTTGAAAAAAAAATTATTATAATCGTATTTTTTTCATAGTCGTCGACGTCGTCTTCGCGTCCAACTCTAAACACCGCATTAATTAGCAATTCGAATAATTCGTAAGGTAAATATAACCAACGCGTCCATGTTGACTTTTTTTTTTCTTCCCTCACACATCTTCATAGTACGTAGTCGTACATATACGCACGTTGTTGTGTAAACGATTTTTTTTTTCATTTTTTATTTTTACAGATGAACATTCATCGAACCTACGTACGTATATGCACTTTCTTTTACGTTCGTCTTACTATAGGATATAGGTATCGTTTCATAAATATGAGTAAACATATTACCCCGTCGAAATAGATATATAGGTAAGTACACAACACACCGCGCGTACATGCCTAGCTGAAAAGAACGTCGCAATATAGACGAGCAGACGAACGCAGAGCAAAAACTCCAGATAAACCTTAATTCCAGTCCGGTCAAAGATATACGCTGCATTTACAGCTAGGCGTTTGTTTGTGGAAAGATAGGCCGCCGCCGCCGCCGAACCAAATACCGTTGCATCGTTGTAATCATCGATAAGGTGCCAAAGGGGCGTTTGTCTTCGTCATTTATATGAATTTATAGCGAGTATTTGACTCGAAAAATGTTTGTACCTTACACCGACGATGTATGCTATGTGTACGAAGACCATACGTATGTAAGTATGCTTTACCTCCACCATAAGAGGTCTAGATTTGGGTACGTTGTTGCACGTACGTTACACATGTAATATACTCACTCGTCTCGTACGCTATACATAATATAGTACGAGGTATACGTTCGTAGTACAGCGTAAATATGATACATACCTACTGGTACTCGAATGTATATCGCATTATCGAATTTCATTCGCCAAAATTATCATTAAATACCGCAGGAATGCCCTCGCATTTAACTACAAGGCGACTCGAAATTTATTTTCAAAAACGAATTTTATCATCCAACTACGAATAAGCATACTTACAAATTATCCAAACAAAAGGAGCAAATAACTTACGAATTTATAACCCGTTGTAAAGCCATGCAGAAAAATTTTGATTCTTACCTGAAACAGAAAAGCAAGCAAAACAATTATTACAACTGGAGAAAAAAAATTGAAATAACAAAAAAAATGTTTCAAAAAAGCGAAAATACAAAAAAAAAATCAAACAATTTTTCAAACAGTACTTACCAGGGTATAGACTCGCTACTTTTATAAAAAATTATGAATCACCTGGAAAATTGAACGGAAAATTTTGGTTGGATATACTTATTTTTGAGGGGAGGGGGGAGAGCGGGTGATTGGACTGGAAGCGATTCGTGAAAATCGAAAAGGATTTTAGGAATTCAAGAGTGACATTGGAAAACTTCAAGGAATTGAAAACAATTTGAAAAAATCTCAGAAATAGGGAGGAACAGTGAAAGAATTTTTGAAAAAAATCAAAAGAATCGAAAGAAAACAGAAATGAGAAAATTTAAAATTTTGATTTTTTGCAATCATAATAAGCCGATGTAATGTACCATTTTTTTTTCAAAAAGGGCACAAAGGCTAAAATTTGAGTTCATATGAAAAAAAAAAATGAATAATTTTTTTTGGAATAAAAAGCGCGATTGGGGGGAGGGGGTGAACTGAATTTGTTTCATTTCGCAAATTTTTAAACATTTGAGTTTTCTAGCTCCTACCATTTTTTTTTTCTTTTCAGTTTTCACATTTCTCAATTTTTAAAGAAATTCCAATTTTTATACATTTTTTAATCACTACAAAATTTTTACAAAAGTTTCCATTTTCACAGAATTTTTCATTTTTACAACATGTTCGAAATTTTCAATTTTTACAGAATTTCTGATTGCTACAGAATTTTCAATTTTCACAAATTTCTCAATTTTACAATTTTTACAAAATTTTAACACAATTTTCCATTACCATAGAATTTTTCATTTCCACAAATTTTTTTGAAATTTCATTTTTCACATTTTTCAATTTTTTAAGAATTTTCATTTTTCACCAGTTTTTCAAATTTTCAATTTTTACAAAAAACTCCTCGGAGAAATTTTTTCGAATCGTTTAGAAAAAATTGGTCGGGCCAAAAACTTTCTAAACGGGCCTAGCCCGCCTTTAAATCCACCTATGTTTGCAACGTGAAATTCGAGGATGGAAAAAATTTCAAGAAGTTCAACTTTCAATTATGACTGGCTATAGGTATGACCAAATTTCAAAAAAATAATTTTTCTTTTAGAATAATCTTCATGTTTGAAAGGCCAATTTTCTTGCAACCAACGAGAGTTTCAAGCTTTCAAGGTCAGTAAAAGTTGTTGGGTGAAGAAGGGAAGGGGGGTGCTCGAACTTCGAGTTACATCAGCTTATTGCTGAAAATGTATCTTCGCGAAGTGAAAAAAATTCAAATACTCAAAAAGAAAAGAAAAAATGAATAAAATGTGTAGAAACTGGGAATTGAAAACTTTTTCAGAAATCGAAAAAATTCTACAAAAATTTAATCAAAATCGAAAATCAAAAATTTGAAATATTCTCATGAATTGATTCAATTCAAAGACTGAAAAAAAATTTAAAATGGAAGAAAATTTTTTTAAAAAAAATTTTAAGTCTCAAAAATTGAAAAACTGAATCCCCAAATTTTTCAAACTTGCTTAGCTCTTTTGATTTACCTATTACTTCTAAATGTTCTCATCATACATACAAGCTCAATCGACAAACTGCACAATTTCGAAACACACTGTACACTTACCGCCGCGTTATCAGTGCTTAAAAAATTTTTTATGCGTCAATACGTCTTTTTTTTCAATGATTCGGCTCCACGAAAAAAAAAAAAACTTCCCAACGTACAAACCTGCGATTAGATTACGCGCCTCTCAAATCACACACAACGACTCTTCGATAAGACATCCAAACCGAGTACAATTTATTTATAATAATAAAAAAAGCTTCGAGAGGAGAAAAAAAGTGAGAGAAATATACCCACAACGACGACGACGACGACGTTCTTTCAAGCCAGGTACATCATTTCAATAATTTCTCTCTCGAACACGTCGTCAGCAATTGACGATCAAGTCGAAACTTTTAAAAATCTACATACATATCTCCTGTCCTGTCTCGGTTTTGCGTTTGTACATACGTCGACAAAGTACGAGTATGAGAGGCGACAGGGGGAAAGGGACTTGTTAAATAAAATATCTTGTCGGACACGTATACACGAAATATCTCGATTGCATCTCGTGTACTCGTAAATTAATACGCGGATGTTCGATTTAAAAACTATTAACGATCGTCTTTCTTTTCTATGATTTTGTCTCATAAATCCACCAGCCAGCATACCTGTCTTCTTATCTATACTCACGTATACCTATAAATTCGATAACTTCGATACTTTGTAATTGTATAGAGAGGTACTCGCACACATATTCGCTAAAAAGGAACAAAAATTTATAATTTCTCTTTTTTTTTACGCAAGAGTCGTTCTTACACCTTCAGGGATCCTCTTTTTTTTCAATCGCGATACAGGCACTTTAACGTTAAATCAATTTCGATATAATCGCGTTTACAAAATTCGTCATTCAAACTTTTTGTAACGCCGATAATATTCTTAATTAACATTCCGCTTTATTGATGAAATTGTGTTTATGTAGGTGGTATCATTGTCGAAACAATCAGGTTGGCAACTCACGAGCTATATATGTATATTTACCTACGTATTATACGCATACGTATATTGACACTCCAGATTGTTTTTATTTTTCTAATTATATTTTGGAAGCTTCCGAGTACACGTACGCATAGGTATATTTTTTTTTTTGCATTATTTTACGATCTTGTTATTATTACCTACACTCGAATATTACTCACGTATAAATGTGCTTCCTGATTAAAAGTGAAATATTTCAAGAACTGTTAAACTTAATATAAATTGGTAATTTATGAAACGTCGTTAATTTATTTTTTTCTTTTTCACCATAATTCAAATTATTCATTAAGGTTTTTATATTATTTTTACGAGCTGATTTTTTTCTTTTTCCATTCGTAGTATTTAAATTTATAAAAGAGTTTATAAGCCGATCCAGTTATTTATATAATACATTTTCATTCAAAACTATTGCTCGCGTTTGTTTGAACAGATAATAAAAATTATTTACTATTTTTTTTTTTTTTTTTTGCCACACCCCAGGGGTATTAATGAGCTTTCTCGACGTAGTACAGGGACCCAGCTTTGGGCAATTTCTCAGGAAATATCCAGATTGTTTTCATTCACGCACAAATGCTATACTTAATTATGCATCTAAATTAATTAATTCCAAACGGTGGGGTGGCAAATTGTATGTACCTACTACCTACCTACTTCGCAATTATAAATATGGCAAACAACCGCAGATCGAAAACATCGACCGAATAATCGAGTTATTTTTTGCTGGGTTTTCCAATACTATTAGTCTCGAATCTCGATGGGACTAGAAATTAGGATGAAAATTTACGTAGGTTGGTGGTAGAGCACGATCGTGAGTTTAAAAAAATCAATTAAAATTTTTCTACAACTTGTATTGCTGTAATCGTCCTACTACACTCTTCTATGGGTTTTCTTCACACCGCGATTTCAATATTATCGCTTCGAGTTGAATTTTTCTTCAAAATGAGTAATATTCTTCCGTCATTAACTAGTTTCAAAAGGCGCAAATTGAAAACAAAAAAATCAATTCTGACGCTTTGATTCTATTTCGAAAATTTGACTTTTTTTTCATCTTCGTATTTTTGTCGATTTTTCGATTTTTCTTGAAAAATCGACCAATTTTTTATGATTTTTGATAATTTTATTCAATGCATTTTTGATTTTCAATGATTTGATTGATTTTTTAGGTTTCAATAAATTCGATTAATTTTTCAATTCTCGACGAATCGATCATCTTCAAGATTTTTGATAGTCATTTCAGTCAATTATTCGATTTTCGATTATTCGATTCTTGTCTTCGATATACTTTTATTCTATTTTCGATACATCAATTTATTTTCGATTTGCAATAATTTTGACAAATTTTCAGTTTTCAATGAAATCGATTAATTTTTCGATTTTTTTCTCGATTTTTTTTTGATTTTCGATACATCGATTCATTGTCGATTTGAAATAATTTTAATGTATTTTCAGTTTTCAAGGAAATCGATTAATTTTTCGATTTTCGATTATTCGATTTTTTTCTCGATTATTTTTCTCTCGATTTTCGATGCGCCGATTTATTTTCGATTTGCGAAAATTTCGATGAATTTCCACTTTTCAATGAGGTCGATTAATTTATCGACTTTTTCGATATTTTCTTCTTGATTTTAGATGCATCGATTCATTTTCGATTTGCAATAATTTTGATGAATTTTCAGTTTTCAATGAAATCGATCAATTTTATGATTTTTGACAATTCGATTTTTTTCTCGATAATTTTTTTTGATTTTCGATACATCGATTTATTTTCGATTTACAATTCGATTTTTTTCTCGATATTCGATGCATCGATCTATTTTCGATTTGATTTACAATTCGATTTTTTTCTCGATATTCGATGCATCGATCTATTTTCGATTTGCAATAATTTCAATGAATTTTCATATTTCAATATGGTCTATTAATTTTTCGAATTTCTTCTCGATTTTCGATGCATCGATTCATTTTCGATTTTGCGATGATTTCGATGAATTTTCAGTTTTCAATGAAATCGATTAATTTTTCGATTTTTTTTTTGATTTTCGATACATCGATTCATTTTCGATTTGAAATAATTTTGATGTATTTTCAGTTTTCAAGGAAATCGATTAATTTTTCGATTTTCGATTATTTGATTTTTTCTCGATATTTTTCTCTCGATGCGCCGATTTATTTTCGACTTGCAACAATTTCGATGAATTTCCACTTTTCAATGAGGTCGATTAATTTATCGATTTTTTCGATATTTTCTTCTTGATTTTAGATGCATCGATTCATTTTCGATTTGCAATAATTTTGATGAATTTTCAGTTTTCAATGAAATCGATCAATTTTATGATTTTTGACAATTCGATTTTTTTCCCGATAATTTTTTTTGATTTTCGATACAATTCGATTTTTTTCTCGATATTCGATGCATCGATCTATTTTCGATTTGCAATAATTTCAATGAATTTTCATATTTCAATATGGTCTATTAATTTTTCGAATTTCTTCTCGATTTTTGATGCATCGATTCATTTTCGATTTGCGATGATTTCGATGAATTTTCAGTTTTCAATAAAGTCGATTAGTTTTTCGATTTTGGATGATTCGATTTTTTTTTCAATCAATACCACTGAATTCTAGACTCCAACAATCTCATTTCTTTTTTCAATACTTTTATATTTAGAAATTTTTTGTTTAAAACCTATTTTTTCAAATGTTCAACGGTAAAAATATCCAATTCTGTGATTTTCAATTCTGTAGTAAGCCACCTCAAAACATCTTTTCTACTCGTGATGTCCGCATCAAACTACCGCACATTTAGGTACTCTCAATTCCACCCACGAACCAAGAAAATGAAATAAGTCATCCCAATAAAACTCACCTCTAGGTATATACATCACACATCCGGTAACTATAGACTAGGTCCAGTGAAAGTACAAAATTCGCCCTGCTCTTCGCAACAAAGAAGTCAACCCCTACATAAATCTACACGCCGGACAGCCAAAGAAAAGCAATTCGACCACGTACATTCGTACATACGACCGATACAATCAATGCAAACGCAATCCACTCGGACATCTTCATCACCCTCTTCTCCATATACATAGAATAGAAAAAGCTCCGTTCTTTACCTCCCTCGTCACCTATCCACGATACACGACGCTGAATCCGAAGGTGAAAAAAAAAAAACTGCAACCGAAGACTACATCGAGCAACATTCGCGTACATGTAAGGTGAGAGACGAGCAACGAAGCGCCGCACCGAATGGAAATTCTAAATGAAACGGTTCGCGTTCGCTTTTGAAGTCGCACAGAAGGGGGAGAGTACCCTTGGTTGCATCTTGGCGTCATTGTAGGCGCATTAGCCGTACGCCAGGTGCTATAACACGGAACTTGACACTCTTCTACATACGTGAATGAAACGCCGCAGTTACATTTCAACGTCTGAAGCATTCGGACAGAGATAGGAAAATTTCCGCACATCCATGTGTACGCTTCGGTTTACGTATTTTTTGTTGCGTGACTTAGAGTCGAGTAATTTTTTCGCGGATTTTTTTCTCGTTCTTTTTTTGAAATAAAAATTTAAATGTGAAATTTTATTTAGAAAATTTTTTTTTGGTTCCTATTTACGATGCTCGGTACGGTTGTTCGGGTTTGTGCTTTTATAATATTTTCATTTGAAAACGAATCAGTGACGGCCGTGAATTGCAGCGTCGATGGAGTACGCCAGTGTTCGAAATATTTCGCGATTCGGTAATGATCGAATTCCACATCCGAAGCAACGTGTGTGAATTATAGCCACCGAAAGTGGATTTCTTTTTTTAATTATAAGTCGGCGTGAGTGTGATTTTTTCGAAATGTGCTAATTTCGCAGTGTCGTAATTATCGACTCGCCCATGTTAATTAATCTATCGACGATCTTATTGTAATCGACTCGCAAGTTGATAATTTTTCAATTCGTCGTCGAGTTGCGACCTCAGCGTGAGCTTTTCGCCGCGAGTTGGAATTTTGTCGCTGGAACTCGTCCGATTTTTTTTTCTTCGTTTGTTGCATTTTTCAAAGTGATTACGCGCGTGCGACTGTATAGTTAATGAGCTTAATATCTCGGCCGATTTTTTATCGGCATAAAGCTAACCAAAAGATATCCTGGAACAATAGAAATGCTAAACGGTTGGCCGGTATTTTCGGCCTGCCGCTGACTGCGCTACTGGATGCGTCTCATTTCGTCTTCGTAAGTTGTTAAATTTTTTACTAACTTGAGTCTATATTTCTCGCACGATCAAAACCGGTACCTTTTTCGGTGACGGAGAAAAATTTCCGCATTAATGACTATAGACGAGCCAGTTCCATTTGGAAATACTCGTAATATTACAATAAAGCACGCATAAATGTACAAATACGTGAACGATGATAACGCTCGAGATGCTCGATAACGTCAAGAAGTAATCATTTTCACACACACGGTTCAATATTGCGATAAACTAATAACGACATAGTTTCTTATACCCACACCTCGCTCTCTTCATCCTATATTCGCCTTAATAGTTATACAATATTAATAAATTTCAAACTTTTTCACGTCCATTTATATAAGTATCGGGCTAGATTGGACTGGTCTATTCTTAGGAATAATTTTCACCACGCTGTGTATCCGAAATTACATCATTCTGAAGACGAACTCGTCTACGAAAATATCAAAATACCAAAATTGACGAAATAGATATAATAATTATGATTTACGTGATCGCGATATAAATTAATTCACGTGGGCACTTTTATTATTGTATGGCCCGTTTTTTTTTTTTTTTTTGGTAAAATTTACCCTCGAGTTTAAATTCCAAATAAAAAAAAATAAACCTAATATCAATTTAAATGACCAATTTTTTCAAAGGTTATCGATATTAATGGCTTTCAAAACATATACGCACATAATATTATCGACGGTAATTATTGAAACAAAAAACAATAAATGGAAAGTTAAGAAAAAAATTGCCAATTTCGAAACGTTCATTTTTTGGCCTATAACGACACGAATTTTTTGTGATGGTAATTTTTCGACTCGATTTCTTCCAAGAATTTGCGATAAAAATGATAATTTATGTGTTTTTTAAAAAGATTTTAAAATGAGGACTTGCGCAATCAAATACATTAGATATATTATTTCGGAAAATTACACAATATCGTTGACTTTTTTTTAGAGGTGGCGGAGGAGAAGGGATTTGAACTATAATTTAAAGAAAAATAGGTGGAATAAAAATTCCAAAAAAAATCTACACGAAAAAATAATTTAAAAAATTGATTCTTAGAAAGGTGCAATTTATTTATTTTTTTTTTTACTTTTGATGCAAATCAGACTCTACAAAAAAATAATTGAAGAAACATTAAAAATTTCTGGAGTTTTAGAGATAAATCAATCTAAAACATGAATTTTTCACGGTGAAAAAAATAAAAAAAATTAAATACGAGAAGCTGGATTGGAAGAAATACTTGAAAATGGCGTCAGTCAATTTTTTTTTGATTTTTTCTTAACCATTTGCATTTTTAAAAATTCATTTTTACTGACTGAAATTTTTTTGAGGGATTTGATACACGCGGGGAGGGGGTGTTGGAGCTGCCAAAAAAGTGAGATTTTGTTGAAAATTTACATCAGTGAGACTGGACGGTTTTCAGACGCGCACATGAAATATTTTTCAGTCAAAACTTTAGCCTTGTATACAGAGTGTCCGAGAAGCGAGAAACCGATTAATGATTGACAGTGAAAAATAAGGGTCTTTTTTCTTCTTCAATAATTAACTCCACACACTGTGGTGAATAAAATGTTGATTTTTTTCAAAAAACTGGTTCGCTTATTTGGAATCAATTATCGATGATTCTCAAAAAATTGAAGCTACAAAAAGTTTTAGAGCACATTATATGCAGGGCATAAAAAACTGAGCATTATTTTGTCCCTTGTAATTTTTTAGCCAATTCAATAGTTAATGGTTGAGATACTAACCGGTTTCATTCAAACTTTTCAACAACAAAAGTTTGATTACGAATAATTTTTTCTTCTTCTTGAAGGAGGGGGGAGGGGGTGTTATCGATGATGAAAAAAACGATTTTTCAAAATATGCACACAGTAACCCTCTGAAATCCAAGTAATGACTGGACTAATGATCAACCTCAATTCGATCGCATCTGATCATTAAAAAAAAAAAATGAGAAATTTTAAAATCATTTTATAAAAGTTGAATTTAAATTTCTCTTTTGACACCTGTTTTCTGAAAGTTTGTTTTGCCATGATTTCGCCTCGTTTTTTCCAGAACTACGTACTGAACCAATTTTCTTTTTCATTTTTTTGTTACATTCAGGAATGATTTCTCAACGACTTAATGGAAGGATTTTCACACGAGCTCTCAATTTTTCTCAGTTTGGCTTTCAGTTGACTTCCATAATAAAGTACCAATTTTGAATAAATTGATAGAACTCTTGGGATAAAGCTGGAATTTTCCCAAGCCCTCCTGTTGAAAGATTTCTGGGGAGCTCCCGAATGGAACTAAAAATGAACTCCGTGGATGATTCAGTTTCTGAAAAAATGAGGCATAGAGCTGAATCCTTGTTTTCTATGCACAATTGTCGACTTTTTCTTCAATTTCCAACAACATTTTTTCAATTTTTCCATAACATTAGTTCAAAATTTGTGAATTTTTCATCTTTTTTATGCTTCATACTGTACGTATTTTTTATAAAGAAACATCAAGTTGCTTATTTTGGTCAAATAAGAAGTGAATTCGATCCAATTTCTAAAATTTTTTTGAATTCTTTTGAATCAAATGTTTTTTTTCCTTTGTCACCTCTTGAAAATGATTTTTGTTTTACTGTATGCAATAAGCATGCAAACGAAAATTTCATAATTCTACACCCCTCCCCTCAATGAAAAATATTAAATTCCGAACTTTTTTTTCAAATCATATTTCAAATTTCGCAAATTGCAAAAAAAATCTAAAATTTTCATTAAAAAAAAAAATCACTCCTAAAACTGGATTTTCTGTTCACATAGCTTTCAAATATGCAGTAGAAAAATTTTCGATTTTTTTATCGGGGCCGGGCGTAAATTTGTTAGACTACATAATATATCCCAATAATAATGTCATGAAAAAAATTTCAGCCCGATCGATGCATATTAACCCGTGCCCTAACAGGGGCAATTCTTGTAACGCGCACGATATCAATACTCCCACGAGCGCTGGTGAGAAACGCGACATACCGCGACGCGGAGAAAACAACACACCACTATTGGCTTCATAACTCCTTCAGAATTTGTCAAACGGAATCGACTCTTACGTCAGTACGCTTGAAAGTCATTCAACTGAACATCGAAAACCGAAATTTCAGCTCTGTAAGTTGATGATGGGCTTAATCAGAAATTTTCAAAAAGTGGTAAAAATGGACGATTTTCAACGATTTTTCAAGTTTTAAATTTCGCAATTATGCTCTGAATGGATTAAAATTTTGGTTCCGGGGT
>FIZT01002389.1:0-10426 GCA_900065295.1 Paracoccus marginatus
TGTTGCCGTTGATTTTTTTAAAAAATAACTAACTTCAACTTCAATGAAAATCAAGTGCATTTTTTATTCATAACTAACTTCAACTTCAATTAAAATCAAGTTCGTAAGCATCACATCGATCCTCCCTCAAGGGTCCGAGTCGACTGCCCATAAAATACAATTCTAAGAAAGTCCTACGCACGAAAATAAACAACAACTTTACCGGCCGAGAATATCTACAATTGAACTCCATACCTATTTACGAATTGAGAAAACCGACCGTAGGTCATTTACAAACAAATTATGTGGAATTTCAACCGTTACACCGCCCCCCCCCCATTTCGTGATGAATTCTGAAAAAGATTCGAATTACTCCATCTGTTCAATTTTCGCGCCGATGGCCGTCCATTTCAACTCGTGAAAAAAAATTCAATTCCAACTCGCCAGCAAGCCAGAACGGGTAACGAGCACCCCCCCCCCCAGAATAGGTATACGGGGTACACGTTGCGAAACCAACATTTTAACGGTACACTTTACACGCGCGGTTGAAAGGTTAAAAGGCGAAACAGCAAAAACGATATACGCCAGGTAATTGAAAGCATATGACATAGAGGAAAATGTTCGGTCGCTTTGGCCGCCATATTTCAAGAAAATGGCTATAAGAAGGCTATAAAAATAACCCCGACATTAATCTACAACGTCAAAGCGATATTTTACAAGAAGATGCGGCTTTTTAAAGTTTCAGAAAGAACGATCTCGCAGTTAAAAGGACCGGCTAAAGGTTGCCTACGACCAGGGGACGATTTAGATAATAATTCGCGAACTCGCCGCGACGCGACGTGGCGCGGCGCGGTGGCAAAAGTATTGAGAAAAATTTTCAAAACATAAAAAGAACACCGGATAGTAAAGCCATTCTAAGATATAAATTTATGTATTTTTAAAGTATATCGCGTATATTTTTACCATTTTTCAAGGTCGCACATATGTAAGTATTCGGAAACTCGTTACGCACAACTGGCTTTTTTTCATTCTTTTTTCGTTGCTTTGTTCTTCGTTTTCAGTTTGTTTTTTTTCTGGTCGTACTTTGCGCAATAATACGAGACTTTTTTTTTTTTTCGACGTTATACTTTTCGTTTGCGTGTCGATTGTAATAGCGCTAGCGCCGGCGAACGCGAATATATACATAATAAAACACAGTGTGAGAGCCAATTTTCGTTCTATCTGTTATTCACTTGTCTGCAGATCGTAGCTTATATTTTGCTTCGAGTTTTATTTGACCCTAGCGAGTGAAAACTTACGTTACCGGTGTTGAATTTAAATCGAGCTATAAGGAATTTTAACACTTTTCAAATAAACGAAAAGAATAAAACGAAATAAATAAACGCCGTTTGAGCGTATACACAAGAGAGAGCGAGAGAGAGAGCGAGGGGCTAGAACGTGCATCACAAAAAAAGAAGTAACCAAACAGAGAGAGGGAGAGAAAGAGTCGAGAGGAGAAAAAAATATATAAAATGAACCTGTACAGTAAATTTTTTCTTTGGGATTTAAAACTCGCTACTTTGAAAGTAAATTGGCGTATATATGAGCAGGATAAAAACGTGACGATGTGATGCGTCGAGCGGTTAAAGCAAAGAGAGCAGGGTATTTATAAGGCGAACAGCATGGGCGTTTATTTTGCCTCAGCTTTTTTTTTTTTAGGTACGTTTGAAGGTTCAAAGAGTTTCTTTTTTTTCGGGGTACAAAATTTATAATTTGAAATATTTTTCCCGCGCGTTTAATAAATTGAAAAATATTCGAATTACGAAATTTTCGTTTAAAAGGTTATTTGCATAATATTTGGAAAACGCTGACGGGTCCGGGGTTCGTTTGCGAACGCGAAATTTTATTCGAGCTTTGTTTACATATTTTACCAACAACGTATGCTACCGTGTTTTGATATTAACTAATATTCGAGTTTATATATTATATATATAAACGTGAATGTAATATTAAGTTTCATATTTATGTGCGTTTCGATATAATATACGCGTATTTTTTTCCGGCTACGCTGCGCCGTCCCGGATTCGTGTGTTTCTCGGTATTTTCTGCGCGATAGATGTACGAGCCGAGTCGCGAATTTGGATGTTTGCTTTGTTATACCGGCGTACCTGGGGTGGTTGTGTACTCAAGTTAATTTGAAAATGTATTCGAATCGCAGGGATTTCGCTTCAAAGATGGGAATCGAGTGTGATTTCATTTATTTGCGGCGCTCTGTTTGTTTTCATTAGGAAAAAGGTTCTTCAAGGACAGTTCGGAGGATAATTTCAGGGGAGCGAAATTGAGAAATGGCGAATTTTAAAATAAGCTGGAACAAAAAATTCGGAAAATTCCCCAAAAAAAACTTCATCAGGGGAAATCATTTCAATGAAACTTGAACCAATTGATTGGTTTTGGTAGAAAAAAAAAAAAAAAAACAAAGGGCTCGAACTCGCAAAGTAATTTTTTCACCAATTCCCTCCCTCCGCGAGAATTGAACTTCCAAGTAAACGATTTGTGAAGTGAAAATCTCGTGGATTTCAGAGCACTTTTGAAATGCTAAAAATTTCTAAAATCTACTGGAAGTTCCACAGCGACTCGAGACCACTTGCGATCGATTTAGCGAGTCAAATAATAAGTTGAATACCAAGTTTCAGACGTCCAGCTCAATTGAGTGAAATTTTCGTCCTTTTCGATCTTCTGTCTCTCCAGACCTCCAGTTTAAAAAAAAAAAAACGAAAATTAAAAAAATTAAAAATTGCATACAATTAAAAAAATTGATGATTGAAAAGAAGCTGAAAGATTCCATCGATTTTCAAAAAAAAAAAAAATCAGAAGTGAAGGTTGATGTTGATCGAACTACAGACTTCATTAGTCTAAAACTTTGAAAACTGGCTGAAAAAAATTTTTTAGCTGAGAAAAATGAAAATTAAAAAATTTTAAATAGAAAAAAAATAGAAAAAAAATCACAAAAACTTTGAACGCTTTCGAAAGAAATGAAAATTTTATGTGCTGTTTGAACAATTATTTCAAAAAAGTGAAAAAAAAATTGAAATCAAAAAAGTGAAAAAACCCATAAATTGAAAAAAAAATATTTTTGATGGTAAGTTTCCAAAAAAAATATTTTTACGAGTGAGAGTGAGGGTTGATTGGACTACAAGACTCATCAGTCCATAACTTTGAAAATGAAGTGAAAAAAATTTTTTGCTTGAAAAATGAAAATCAAAAATTTTTTAAGGAAAGCCCAAATTTGATTTTGAAAAATTCGCCAAAAAGCACGAAGTTGCAGTTTCGTGCCTAAAATTTTGGCCCGAAGATACTTTTACCTCCTCTTTTTTGTGGAATAACATCCTTCCCTTGTTAGCAACAAACTTGGAAGAAAAATGTTTTCAATCAGAATTATTCTCAATTTATATGCAGGAAAAATGGGGAAAAGTGGGGAGGCATCGATGGAAAAATTGAAAAAAAAATTATTGTTTGCAAAAAGTCATTTTTTATACTCAATTTTTTTTACCAAAAAAATCCACAAAACAAAATCAAAAAAAAAATTTCAACTGAAATTTCAAAAAAATTACCAAATGACGAATGTAAAACGAACATCTTGAACATTGCTTTTGAAATGCATACCTATCATAACGCACGCCACATCGCCTTTTCGTCACAGAAATACACCGCCACACCACCGAGCAGATCCATTTGGTAGTTAAACTGAAACTCGGTAAACGACGAAATTCCCAATGCTATCATTTTGAAAGTGTTTCCTCTACAACAAAACACACCCGGAACATTTCAAAAAATAGAGAAAAAACATCACCTACTGTTTCTATTACGCTTGAAAAGATAAAGAAACAATTTTTTCCATCACTTTTTTTCATTCATATTTGAACTGAAATGTACAAAAATTTTTTTCACGACAAGATGCGAAATTTTTCCAGCCAAGCAGAATCGAGGCTTTGGCGGGATGAAAAATTGATGAATTTTTTTCACAAATCACTCGTACAAAATTATTATCTCTACAAGATTCACGTCTGGCAAGGAAAACGTGATAAAAAAGCGAATTACACGCGACAAATGTACGAGGCGAATGGGTGCTGGTATTCGTTCCGAGGGTATTTTTGATGAAAAATTTTACGACTGGTAATTTCACGTTTAGCGATGACACGTTGTGTATTTTATGACTTTTTGCGTCATTTTTTTTCTTTCTCAGCCCACCCTCGTACTCGTACTTGTACCGTTCTAATAAATTATCTACAATCTTCGATATACTTAGTATAGTCGTGTACAGTTGAAGAAATGAAAATTTGTTATTTTTAATGCTCGTAAAACAAACTTTCCCATGACAAATTTCCGTTCGCTAACCAGGTCAATAACTATACTCGGCCAACTTTTTGCCAACTTTTTTGCTCACTCGACATGTTTCGAATATTGTTGTTTGGTCGATCGGTGTTCGGTGCACTAGACACGTTTCCTGATGTACTTACTTCTCAACACATCGACTTTATGGGCCAACACCATAAACGATTCGGATTTACATTATTTTCCACCATCTTTAAATTATAGGTACCTAAACAGGCCTCTCTTTGAACCCCTCCCCACCCCCTCCCATCATCCTCATGCATAATACGCATAGGTATGCGTGAAAAAAAATCACGCAAAAAAGTATTTTTTTCCACAGGTACGCCAACAGCGTGTACGGTACGCTGCACGTGTGCACTGTGCAGGGTACACTCGTAGGGAGGTCATTTTCAAAACAACAAACCGCAAGCATTATCGTGCACACGCGCCATTAATCATACTCGCGCAAAACGCCTTCGCTGTTAAAATATATCAATTTATTAATCGATAAAATACGATTACAGTGGTTTAATGTTGGCACAGCGTAATATAAGTAACGTCCGGGCCCCGATCAGGCCTCTCGTCCCATTCCCTGTCCGAGGTTTTGAATTTAAATAATATTTTTTCCCCGTTTGAAAACTATGTTAATTCGAAAATGCGGCGTTTTGTATTTTTACATTCATAAATATTAATAAGATACATAGCAAATTGTTCTGCATTACTGGAAAAACTTCCGAATGGGTACCAAGTAGCCGAGTAGTTGGTCGCGCAGATCACCGTATAATGTTACACGATGGGGGTAATAGGTTGACCCGCCCCATACGCGTGTTGACCTTTCAGAAATTATATTTGAAAGAGAAATTTTATTTTCAAACATAATTACTCATTTTACAGTCAGTAATGCTTTTGAAAACAAAAAGACGTGAAGAGTCGAGAGACGCCCGACAGAGGTAATTTATGATTTTAAAATTTTGGACAATTTGGCATTTTCAAAAAATTGACAATTCTGGGAAATTGGTAGCTGATAGATTATAAAATTTTAAAAACGTCTACTCGTAATTTAAAAAAAATTTGAAATCGTGTCCACATGGAGAAATTATCAATTCTTCAAAATTGTCGAATTTTTCAGAATTGCCAAATTTTTCAAAATTGTCAAATTTTTTAAAATCACCAAATTTTTCAAAATCGTTAAATTCTTCAAAATTGTTGAATTTTTCAGAATTGCCAAATTTTTCAAAATTGTAACATTTTTTAAAATCACCAAATTTTTCAAAGTCGTTAAATTCTTTAAAAATGTCGAATTTCCCAAAATTGTTGAATTTTTTAAAATTGTCCAATTTTTCAGAACCACCAAAATTTCCAGAATTGACAAATTTTCCAAAACTGTCAACATTTTCAAAATTGTTGAACTTTTTAGAATCACTAAATTTTTCAAAATCACCAAATTTTTCAAAATTGTTAAATTCTTCAAAATCGTCGAATTTTTTAAGATTATCCAATTTTTCAGAGCCACTAAAATTTCCAGAATTGACAAATTTTCCAAAACTTTCAACATTTTCAAAATTGTCAAATTTTTCAAAATCGTCGAATTTTTCAAAATCGTCAAATTTTTCAAAATCGTCAAATTTTTCAAAATTGTCGAATTTTTCAAAATCGTCAAATTTTTCCAAATCACCAAATTTTTCAAAATCGTCAAATTCTTCAAAATTGACCAATTTTGAAGAATTGACAAATTTTCCAAAACTGTCAACATTTTCAAAATTTTCAAACGCGTTACAACTATCAATTTTTTCGAAATTTTGGAATTATTCGACATATAATTTCCATATTGCCCAAAATTGTAGTTATTAAACTTCTCAGAGCAGTTGAATTTTCAAAAACCGTCGAATTTTAAAAACTTGCTCAAATCTTCAAAGCTCGCGTAAAAAAAAAATCGCTTCAAAAATATGTAAGTATAATTATTTGAACACGCTTAACTGAGAGAATTTCCTTACAAAAATAAAAAAATCCCCAAGAAAGTCTCATCCAATTTTCCTTCAAGTTCACTGCCATCACCTTCCAAAGAACCGCACTTCTTTGTAGGACTTCAACAGATGACGCGACTATACTCGAGTACCAGCGACTTTTCATTCGCGCCAGCGATGCAAGACGCGCTATATTTTAATTTATTTCACGTTTATCTTTCTCGCAAAGGCATATTAAATTCGTGACTGCAGAAGGACTATAGCGAAATTATGTGGCGTACGTGGGAAGCGACGTTTGTACGTCATTTAACATGTAATAGACGAAACTTGTTACTGTCTCGTTGTATCCTCGCGCAACGAGACTGCCTTAAACCGTCATAAAACTGGCGCGTTTACCGCAATAAGCGCGGTATTTTGCCAAACGTGATGGAATTTTTTCTTTTTTTTACGAACCGTATTACGAGCCGGCAGCAAAAGCCAATTGAGGGTATAATATGCGATCGTATATGGCAATTTTTATAGGTCGATTTTCATAATCTGCATACGGTTTAGGAATATATATGTCATGGTTTTGCGCATAAGTACCTATAGCTACCTATGTACTACACAGAGAAAGAGAGAGAGAGAGAGAGAACGAGGTGGAAAAATCTGCAATTGAGCAGGCAAACGGGTACGAAGGTTGTATGGAAAAAATGTAATGAAGATATTCGTCGAAATTATACGCGTACCTACCTATCTACGTGCCAACAACACCACTATCTACTTCGGTATTTTTTTTAAATGCTTATACAATTTTGTCAAATGCTATAAATCACATACGTAAATATGAACTCCACTGAGAGGAACGTATTGTGCGCTAAAAGCAGTATAAAAGCTTAACAAATATCATTCAATTAATCGTCGCAGTATAATCCTCGTCAACAGGGAGCGAAAAATATACAAACAAAATGAAATGAACTAAAACTCTAAAATTTACTTTTTTGGAATTTGTGTAGGTATTTTTTTTAAATATTGGTGAAAATTTTTTAACAAAAACCAACATAACCTGCGGTTTGAAAAAAAAATAAATAACGACGAATTGATTTCCAAGTCAAAAGGATTTAATTAGCGAAAACCTTTCATTTTTTATGCAGATATACGAGCCGAGTACTCTTTTTGTTGGCTTTAATGACTAGTTACGCGCGAAAAAACGGAAGAAAAAAGAACCGAGAGAAAATATTTAATTTTCTACTTTCGCTTTCGTCGGCACAGGCACAGCAGCTCGTTTCAAAATTAAAGATGGGCTTTGTACTACGAAGGCCTAGCGACGTGAATAACAATGTGGTCGTTTTGTTTGGGCGGCGGTCGCGGTCGTGTAAGTATTAATTATGTAAAAAGCCTCCACGTGATATGAGATTAAAGAAAATAATTCGTCGAATACGGTGTCCGTAGCTTTGACCGAATAAATCGGCTGGATAATTTTATAGTTTCGGTAAATAACGGTTGAGATTCGACTCGAATTCGGCTAGAAGCTTTCGGTTTGGGACTTCTGCAGCTCCCCTTATCGCAGATCGAAATTGATAATTTTTTATGGTGGTCTCTAAGCTTGGAAATTCGTGAACGCTGTTATTCTCATTTCTGAGAAATAGCCGTTGGTAAATTGCAAAACCTCGTAACTCAATGAATGATTCTAGGATAAAATTGAAAAAATTCCTGTTTGTGCCTTCCACTGGCCAGAAATAACAAGAAACAATTCTAATTTTTTAAGTCCATTGCAAGATGAGAAAAAAATTGAATTTAAAAATACGTTTTGCGTGTATCGTTGGAAAATAGACCGGGGGGGGGGGGGGTTGAACGTGTGAAATTTTGGTGAAAATTTTTTCTCGACAGGATCTATACCTTCTGGTCTTAGAATCGTTTGAAAATCTTTCAGGGGCAGATTCGACCTGCTTACCATATCTACCCATATTTCACAATCGACTTCGACTGTTTGAATTTTGTGCACACCGCACAGCTGAGTCGCCCTAGAAAAGAGAAAAATTTCGAATTCGTAACCATTAAGCAAACTCCATTAAACGAAGTAATTATCGAACTCGAACGTGATTCAATAAAGTAAAATTCCATTCGAGCAGCGCATTCCGCCACTCGAAGCGGAATTAGCAGTAGCACGAGCATTTTGAATTTTAATTCTATTGTGTGGAATACAATTACCAGAGTAGAAACGAATTTCGCGAGAATTTCGCTTGGCGCGCGAATCGAACACTAGTGCGAACGATAAGTAAACACATAATCGTATATTTGAACGACTTGATGATTTTACCGCACGTATACGTACCACGTTGCATGTTCCATCTTTGTTATCAATTTTTACCAAATACCCTGTATTATTATTCGTTCAACTTCGCTAATAAGTATGAAAATCTTGCGAGAAGAGAAAAAAATTTGCAGACCCGCGAAGGTGCCTTTTTTTCAACTTCGAAGAACTTCGCAAATGGAAACTTGTACCAGCGAGTCTCGAGGTGGAATAGAATTCGGTCGTAATTTGGAACGAGAATCGGGCTTTTATCAGATGACGCGATTAAAACCGTGTACAGAACGTGAGGTGTGGTTTTAACAATACGCCCAACCTACATCGGCCAACAAACACTACCTACCTATAGAAATTAAGTGAAATTTTGATTTATAAGCGTTTCGCCTTCTCAAATAGCAAACATTACAGACTCTAGGCAAATATAATATCTACTACCATAAGACGCCACAAAAACATGCTAACCTTCGCGATAAGTACGTAGTAGTACGCAGTGATTTTCTATGTTTACGTTAGCGATGCCCTGATCCCTCGACCGCGGTATAATTTCACTAGCGTGTGTACGTTTCGCTGCAGATACGTAAATACAAGGAATAAATAGTCGACGTTTTTTTGTATCCTGTTCCAATGTACGAGTTTGTCGTAGGTGAAGGCGACTTGGCTCGAAAGTAGCATCTTGATTACTCGCATCCGCCAATGACAATTTATGACAAAATGGCATGAAGTCTGTGCCAAACAGCGGTGACGATGGCTTTATAGTGGTTGAGAAAATAATGTTATGTTTTGAGAAGATTTATGATCGCATGAGAAGAAGGGGATGGATGAGATGAAAAAGTGGTCGAATTTTGTCCAGTCGTTTCATTATGAAAACAAAAAAAAATGAAAAATTCCTATAAATTTTCTGGAGACTCCAGCAGCACAGCTCGAAACCGTTTCCATTCGATTTGGAGGTTCAAAATTGGCATGTGAACTGAATTTAAAATTTTTTTGCCTATTCTCGTCAGCGTATTTCGTGAAGTTTTTATTATTTTTTTTTTTTTCAAAATTAAACGACTGGATAAAATTTTGGTCACGAACTGGAAATTCCAGATTTTTGAAAAACCTGTCTCAATCAGTCAAGGGGGTCATCAACATACATTGATCGCATTTATACGCACTAAATTGCACTTTTGCAGATTTTTCAACATGTTTGGGCTAACTGGAAATTTCCAAAAATCGCTGGAGGTTCCAGAACTTCTCAAAACCACTCTCATTCAATTTGGCGGGTCGAAAATAGGGTACATACCAAATTTCAGGTTTTTTCGCCAACGCGTTCGTATTTCGAGAATTTTTCATTTCTTCCAAATTCAAACAACAGGATAAAATTTTTGTGCAGAACTGGAAATTCCAGATTTTCAAGAACCGGTCTCAATCGGTCGAGGGGATCACCAACATTCATCAGTTGCATTTATACGTGCTAAACTGCACTTTTGCGGATTTTGGAGTATTTTTGGATATTTCCGAAATTGGCTGGAGGCTCCAGAACGGTATGAAACCGCATCCAATCGATTTGGCGAGTTGAAAATGGGGTAGACACCAAGTTTCAGACCTCTAGCTCAATTAGGTGAAATTTTCTTGGCTTTCGACCACCAAGTTATGCTCATTTCGATTTTCAAAAATTCGACAAAAACCAGAGGGTCCAGTTTGGCACCTGAAATTTTGGTTTTTGGGGTATTTTCACTCGCTCTATCTATCAGTGTTGATTTGGTTGCCAACTTTTCCTCGAGTTGGGGTACTTCTTTCGCAAGCATAAAATTACGAATAGTTTTTTTTTTTTTTTTTTTTTGGGGGGGGGGGGGGGTTTTTT
>FIZT01002426.1:0-17437 GCA_900065295.1 Paracoccus marginatus
AAAAATCAAAAATTCAAGTGATCTCTTCCCTTTTTCAAAGTTGGAGAGTGTATGGCATTCATTTTGGATTTTTAGTCGTCCTTTTGCTCATTTTATGCACTCTATCAGTTAAATTGACATTTCAGTGAGATCAAGTGGCTCTAATTTAAAATATTCTGCATTTTGATACCCACTTCAGGGGGTCTGGGGGCATTTTTCAAGTCTAGTGATTTTCTAGTGATAAAACTAGTTTGGGACACTTAATGGGTGGTTTTTCATGATAGAAATTTAAATTTGAGTCTTACTTGTGATTTTTTTGAAAAAATCATATTTCTCAATGTTTTTGGTATTTTTTTTCGGGGGGGGGGGGGGGGGGGGGGGGGGTGTCGGAAAAGTCGTGCAAAAGGGTCATGCAAAGTCATACATTTTGGTCGACAAATTTTGTTAGACACCCTGACGTAGTTGTTTTGAAAAAAGTCATTTGAATCTTTTTAGAATGCCACTTTTTGAAATGACCATTTTTCTTCATTAGAATGACTCGTATTTTCCAAGTTATTGAGCTTTCGATTCCTCAAATGATGACTTACAAATGACGTTGTCCTATTTTAGGAGAATGCTAATCAGATCTATGAGTGTTTTTTTGAATGATGTGTGGCCAACTGACAAGCTTTAAGAAATATTGGTTTGGAATATTTTTTTTCCCCTAGAATGATTGTTTCCTCTTGAGTGACATTCCTTTGATCACTGCAATGGCAGCCTCTAGAATCATTTCAAAAAACTTTTAGAATATTTCATTAGAAAAAAAAACAAAAAAAAAACGAGAGAGAAAAACAGATCAATTGCAATGAGAGAGAAACGCAACGCTCCGTACTACGCTATTTTTAAATACGACGCTGGCTTGCGAATTATCGCCGGAACCAGTTCTATGACGTAAATATAGCACGACGATTAAATTGCGATATGTTTTGCGATATGTACACAGGTTTCAATGGCTCAACAAAACGTACCGAATGATATAAACGCTGCATCGGCATCGATGGCCGGCCACCAAAGCTTATACTACGTGAATCAAAATACTTCAAATTGTAACGTTAAGTTAGAACCGAATCAAACTTTCATAAATATCTCGCAACAACAACAACAACAACAACAACAGCAGCAGCAAAATATCAATATCAGTTTCAATCAGCAACAGCAGCAACAGCAACAACAACAACAGCAGCAGCAACAACAACAAATTAGGCATCACAATGCATCGACGTCTACGAATAGCGCTGCTCATCACGGCACCGATGGTCCTATAGGGGACCAGCATAAGCTTACGCCACAACAGCTGCAGCATCATCATTTAATGAGAGCCCAGCAGGTGATGGTTAATGTTAATTACGTTTATATTTATACCTTATATTTGCTAGGCTAAGATATTTTTTGGAGGTTTTTTTCATTTTTTTTTTTTTTTTTTTTACCTACAACAACCTTTTTCTTGATATACGAGCTGGTTTCATCCAGCGGATATGCTTTTTGGGCAGTTTGAAATTTTACTCTTTAGTATAATATATATCGATGAGTGGGAAGTTAATCGAGTCTCTGTATTTATGATAATTAGCATAATGAATTCGTTAGTTGGTTTTTTTAATCTAACAATGGAAATTTATTCGACGCAGGTTTCGATGGCTCAAAATGCACCCACCGATATAAACTCGCCATCCGTATCGGTCGCCGCCCAGCAAGGGATGTATTTCGTCAGTCAGCCTAATACCTGTAACGTGAAAATGGAACCGAATCAAAATTTCCTCAATATCAACGTCAATTTTAATCAGCAGCAGAGGCATCACGCGGCCACGTCTACGGCTGCAACGTCCTTACACCCGAGTCAACTCAACGAACCGCATAAGTTGACTCAACAAGAAGTGATGATGATTAGGCAGCAACAGGTGAGCTTTTCGTCGGAAATTTCAGTCTCACGTTACCTTTCACCCTAACCATCTATTTTCGACAAAAAATGCTTATACGTGATTGTTTTACCCCTTTCAGCTATGCAAACAGCAGCAACAACAACACCAACAGCAGCAATACCAACAACAGCAGCAGCATCAGCAGCATCTTCAACAGCAACAGCAAAAATCGCAGCAGCAACAACAACAACAACAACAGCAATCGCATCACGTCGCTCAGCTGCAACAGCAACACCAACAACACCAAGCTCAGCATGCTTCGCAGCAGCATCACCAGCAGCAGCAGCAGCAGCCGCATCATCCGCAACAGACGCAGCAGCAACAGCACAGATTGCAGCCGATGCCTACTCAGCAGAAAAATTTACAGGCGATGATTAGGCCTCCTCCGCCCGAATACGGTATCAATGGTAGACAAACCAGCGGCCAGTTTCAAGGCATTCCTTGTAATATGCCGCAAAGGCTTCCTCAACAGAATACTTTCCCCGGAAGTGAGTATACCTAAATCACGATCATATCGTAATGAAGCTATAGAGCTATTTCTGACGAATTTCCGTAACGTTTCAGATGTTCCTTTGCATAATAATACGATGAGCATGATGCCTGGCCATGTGCAACAGATGCCTATGCGCGCTTTACCAAATCCTAAACAGCAGAAGCCTACGATGAATATGCAACATTCGAATTATCCTGTTAGTATTACTTCGACAGATGAACGAAATATTTCAAATCATTTCGATCGAAAGTTTTTCTCATTTTAATTACTCGACTGTTGTTCGTTATCCGCAGATGTCACTGAATTTACCTATGCAGCACGCTATGAATAACGCGGCCACCGGCAACGTGCCCGGCCTCGCGAATCAAACCTACAGTCCGCAAGCTCAACAGCAACAGTCTCGTGCGAACAACGCGAACATGCCATTAGCCAATACCATGTCTTCTCATATGCCAAATACCATGACAAATCTACATCACAATCCGCATCGGACTCAAGAGCTACCGCCTTCAATGCAGAACAGTCACGTGAATATGAACAGTTTGAACAGCAACTCGGTTATTCACGATTTTAATTTAGATTTCTTCGAACAAAATTTCGCGACCAACGAACTTTTGAGTGGTTTCAACCTCAACGAGCTGATATAAAAGGTGTGAGATTATTGGCCATTGTACATACGTGCAAATTGGTCCCCAGGTTTTCATTCGCCAATTCGTAGGCACCGTGTTACGTCGAATATCGCCAGTTATTGCTCTCTCTTTGTATATTTTTCGGATGATCGAACCCGCTAAGCCCATTTTGCAGTTACAGATGGCGAACAACGTTGAGGTTTTTTTAAAAATTGAAATAACGTCGCAATGGTTGGAATTCTCTTCGGGTTGTATAGGCTAAATGATGAAGGTATCGAAAAAGATGGAAAGCTCATTCGGTACGTGTGTTAGTATTCGTTGCTCTTTCGGTTTTCCATGATTAATCTGAATACTCAGGTAACGTCATGACACGTTACAATTCATTTTCCATCGTTTTTATTCCAAATTTGAAATCAAATTTTAACGAAAGACAATCGACCTGTATACCAAAAAAAAATTGAAAAAAAAAACACCGAATCGTGATTCATGATTTTTGTTCTCCTCTCACTAAAAGTATTCAACTCTTTTCCAGTTAACGGAGGATTATTTCCACTTATTGTTTCCTATTTTTGAATTACACTTCGATGATTGAAGATTTTCTAAAACTGAAATATTGCATTCGCTAATGAAAATACACCATGTTGCGCAGTTTAAGGGTACAGGTTTGCAATCCTATGTTACCGTAATTGTTCGTATTGACAGTGATACCAATTTTTAGTATATTCGAACAGTTTACCAATGAATAATGTATTTTTTTTTTTAATGTATTGACGGATTTGTTGTAAAGAGAGTGTGAAATTATGAAAGAAATGAAATGAAACGAGCAATCGGACTCGAATTTTACACAGTGACGTAAATGTAATCTCATGAATAGTTTTTATAGTGTAGAATTTTTTTCCATTTTAAAATGTTTGTAATCTCGTTTTTATTTTTGTTATATTTTGTAATTTTTATAACGTTATGATCTCAGTACAAAGTAGTTTTACGTTTCTTTTTTTTCTTTTTTTTTTTTTAAGCGTACGTAGTTCAATTTTCTTTCTCTTCTTATCCTCTCTCTCTCTCTCTCTTTTATTTTTCTTAAATTAATTTTTATTCATAACATGCTTCTTTTTTTTCTTCTTCTTTTTTTTGTAGTGTAAATACGATAGACTTTTTAATGTAAATAATGCTTTTCCCCAGAAATACCAGTATTTTAAAGCACTTTTTACGAAAACGAAAAACTCGTGCATACCTCGTGGGCATTACGAATAAGGTGGTATTTTCATAATCGTCGTCCGAGCGTCGATCGGATCGAAAAATTGTGCTTTTTAATGTGTTCGTCCAATTTGGAGATTATGTCTTAATTTTTAACACGTATATGCCTTACCATTTTTTAAGTTCTCGCCAAGCTACGTAACAAATTATTTTTTAGCCAAGTAGTGAATAGCAATAAAATCAAATTAAGTTAAGATACAAGGTACCTTTTTACAAACCAACACATAGCAACAAGATACGTAAAGGCAATACATATTTGATTTTTTTCTATAGGGCTTAACAAAATGACGTCATCACAGCGAACTGGTAGGAAATTTTATGAAGTTTTTCATTTTTTTGGCAAAAGTATGAGGTTTACAACAATTTTGAAGAGAACTCAACTTGAAGAGAATAAAAAACCCTATCTGGTGAAATGAAAAAAAAACAAAACGAAAACTCAAAAAACGTACGTCTGCGTCTTTGTTTTCATGTTTTCCTACCAGTTCAATTGAAAAATGACGTAGTTTGTTAAGCCCTATATTTTTATTTTATACGGCGAACGTTTTTTTTTCTCTTTCCAAAATGATCAAATCAAAATTTATGTTAGTGAAGCGAATGGCGCGACGAGTATGGTTCTTGACTCAGTTTTCGCATAAACCTATTAGGCGAATTCGTTGGACTATTTTTGCTGTATTCAACTCATCGTGTGAAAAGTTGTCATGTTTTATTAATTTTATATGTTAATCTGTACTTATAAAATATGAAAATATACTTGTATAATAAAGTGATTTTTATTTTAACTTTGGAATTTATTATATGTATCGCAGTTCTAAATTCTAATGATTGAGAATTTTTTGTTACTCATTTTTGTGTGGAGTACCTACATGAAAACAAAAACCACATAGATATCAAAGCTTTGAAATGCACTTTATTCATTCTGTAACTTGAACAGCGAACTTTTCTAATCAAATAAAAATATCAATTGCACTATATATAGACTATGAGTTACACACATAAAAACACACAAATCGTTTTCGTTATGTTCGACAACTTGCATCAGTTCAAAAATTTGGCTCCTTAGTCTTGGGACATAATCTTTGATCTCTGAAGATGGCTATTTAAAAAAATCTAAAATTATACGATAACACAGCCAAAATATAATTTCATAATATTACACAGCCGTACAACCTACAGAATTGAAAAAAACCAAAATATAAAAAATACAGCTACCGAAACAAACAACAGTAAAATAACGCGAGAATTGCACGAATGGAATGACGAGAATTATTAATAAAGTTGATTGATGCGGACGAATGTTACAAAATTGTGTGTCGTCGTCGACAATCAATATAGGCGAAAATGAGTAGACGAGATCTTTGAATCGTGATGTATCACGAGTAATCGTTGTAAGATTTATATAAAATAGGAACAAATTTCCCAAGTACCCTTTTCCAATTACTGATTAATAATTGCAAAAAACTGGCGTATGTTGAGTTAAATAAATATGTACAGAGGATACCACGCGTGTTTATTGATTTTTCTTGGCGGTATCCGCTTCTTCGGTGACCGAAGTGTCAGAGTCGATTCTAGACTTATCCACCGGATATAACCTATAATGAGAAAAATTATTCCAGAATAAAAAGAAAAAGTGTAAGAAAAATAATAAGAGCTTTGTTTGTTTTGGCCACCGAATCTGATACTAGCAAAAAGCAGATTTTCGACTGATTCTCAGCTGCTTCTGTAAAAACGGATTGTGTCGTTCGTTTTGACATTCGTTATCATTATCTCATTTTTCAATAAATCACGAATATTTTGAAATTCGATGCCAAATTTGTCTCAGAAATTTCCTGTTTAAAACTAAATCCAAAAACAATACAAAAAAAAAGAATTTCCCTTAGTTTTTTCAAATCAAGGAAAAAAAATTGTCAACTGATTGAAAAAAAATGCAGAAGCAGTTGAGAATCTACTGGTGAGTTGCTTCTAATCGTCATAAAATCTGCTTCTTTCATCGAGAATCATACAAGAATCAAGCAAAACGAACACCACTGTGTGACGTCACGCATGGTAAAACGAACGCGAATTGTGCAGAAGTAGATTCTTTTCAAGAAGTTTCATGAGAAGTAAGGGGTAGAATCAGGCCAAAACGAACAAAGCTAAGGTTTGCCAAGTTCAATAATTACCATCTTTGGTACATGTAAATGAGAAAAACGATATCATCGCGGAAACAAGCTAAACGGTGAGCAGTTGGCATCGTAATAATGAACGCAAACAAGTCATCAATAAAGGTATTGAAAGCCTGTAAAAATTTGACAAAAAATGAAATAAAATCATACAAAATTTAAAGAAATAAATAAAAAGTAATAATACCTTGTACATGAAAGTTCTCCACGGCAAATGAGCGACCGATTTCAATTTATAATTGATGAATAATTGAGGTAGCATGAATAGAAAACCAAACGCATAAACTCCATTTACCATATTCCTGATCAACCACGAATACCAGCTGAAAATAATTCAGAACGATAATGAGTACACGAAAATAAATATAGCGAAATTCGAAATTGACTAAAGAAAGCAGGTACCTTCGATGAGTATCATACAGCAGAGAATACATAGCTCCGACGACGCATAAGGGATACAGAATGTACGACAAGTATCTCATACTTTGAGCATCGAATTTTTTAGTTTCTTCTTCGATTTTAGTCAATGACATAGGCTTCAGTTTTAATTTTCGCCAATCTACTGGAATGATTTTGTGTACTTTCCAAACCTAAAATAAAATAAATCAACGTAATTTATTAGCGTTACGACTTCTGATGAATTTAACATCGTCAGAAAATATGAACATACTTCTATTAAAACGCCGATGAATGCAGGAACAAGAACCAGCAGCGAAGCTTTTTCTTCCATTAAAAATAAAAATATAATCGCTTGACTGAAAGCTCGCCACATAATAGTACGAGCAGACAATCCTTCCATGTTTTTTCTAGTTTTCCAGAAATGAATATCATTTTTGAAAGCCAAAAAGTCGAAGATTAACTATAAACAAACACAGGATTAAAGACGCCCCCGTGGCACAAATCTCGTGCGAATTAATTCTTTGCCAAAGTATACTATATACATACGTGTACAAAGCACACAGATACTGTAACCATCAGGAGATAGAAATTAGTATCTAAGGCAAGTGATTTTATATCATCTAGTTCTTTTTCTTTGAATCCCAAATTCATCATCGACTGGAATGCTAGATCCATATGCAAAATAAACCTACAAAATTTTACCATTAAAAACATTATTTTAGATTCACAAAAAACAGCAATTGATTCATTACCTCAGTTTGCTATATCCTATTGGATCATACTTCAACGTGATTGCAGCACTGGCTGAACTACTATTCAGTTCTTTCAAATTTTCGATTCTATCGAGCATAGAATTTTCGCTAATAACGGGTAAATATTCTTTGGCATTCTTGATTCTGAAAAATTACCAAAATTACATAAATAGCGTAGAACTGTGTATCCATATCTGATATGATCTTAGAGACAGAAAGTAATTACTTCATATACTTATAAATATCGCCAGGTAGTTCAGTCCTAATGAAACTTATCGGATCAGTCAACATTAAAAATGGAAGAACTTTCTTGATATGAGTGACCGGCTTCACTGTGCTCATATCAACAAACGAAGAATTGCCTAATAATTTAACTTTTACAGAATCCGGTATGTAATATTTTGTCAGAGATAATGTTAAATGAACAGTTTCAGAATCTTCGAGCAACTGATACCATTCTGTTTTCGGTCTAGGAGAAACGAATATATGAGCGTAAAGTGTTCCATTTTTCCTAGTTCTGTACGGAATATCCAAGTTTAAGTCCCTGAAACGAAATTTCAAAAGAAACTCATTTAATAGAAGTTAAAAACCATGCATAAAACGATCATAACACTTACTTCTCGATGGGACTTTCATAGTCGAAATTCGGATTTCTGTACAATAACGAGACTTCATTACCTCGAGGATTCCATGCGGTTGACGTGAAAATTGATAGCTGAAAAGTACAGCACACGTAAAGTAAGGTGCCGGTAACAAAAAAAATATTAAAAAATTGATTATTACCTGGAATTTAGGATTGCGGTTCAAGTAGGAGTGAATGCATAATCTTTCTTCTCGACATTCCGGCGGCTGAATCAAAGTCCAGAATGAATAAAATACATAAGATAGGTACACTACCACTGAACAAGTTGATATAATTGACAGCGATGGAAAGTACATCTGTAAATTAAATTAATTTCATTAATAAGGAGAAGGACTGACAATTTTTTGACGAAAGATAATTACTACAACAAGAAAAAACACGATTATTACTTGACGAAACATCAATCAAAGAAGGATTTTTTCGACAGATTATCGATAGCATTAAAAGATTGAAAACTGATCAAGTATAGTTACCTTTTATTCCATCAATTTGTGTATCTAAATACAAAACTTAATTCATTAAAAATTTGAATATTGTAGCGTAGCAGCTCAAAATTGCAGAAAAATAGACCGTGGAAAATAATAATGAATGAAAATTTTATTTTGAATGATAAAATGGAAGGAAAAACTGTAAAACCAGAAACCGAATCGAGAACTGTTTCGCTTTTGTTTGTGTTCGTTATCAGAAAGTTGAATTTGAATTTTGATTGATAACAATAGATAACAATCTGTCGGTTATCGGTTTCTCCAGTCTTCAGCTCTTCGCTCAAAAATTCGAAACTGAAAATTTTTCGAAGTTTGCATCGTTTAATGCTGGTGTTCTTATGGTGTAATTATCATGTAATCTTTGTTCACAAATGATGTTCAACTATGCAAGTTTTTCTTTTTGATTGGAAAGTTCTATAAAACTTATTCGCCATGTTACATGAAGTCATAATCACACTTTCTGGAGTTTCTGGAAAACTGCTTCAAAACTTGGATTGCGTAAGAAGACGGTCGTGTTTTTCAAAAATGAAATAATTTCGTGATGTATTCATTAACTTACTTTTTTGTTTCAGTTTGTCGATTTGAAGCCATTTTTACATCCCAGTGAAATTATTTTACTGGATAAAATTTTCGTCATTGCTAGAGACTACAAATATCTGAAAGATTTCATAAATGCCAATAGTATATCTGGTTTTAACGAACATAAAAATGGTGTAGTATCCTTACTTTTCAATTTATATTACTTACCATTCTGCCCTAACTTATGAAATTTTATGTTAGAACTTCAAACCGCACCTGGATTATACATACAAGCATTTTGTGAAGGATTAGAAACAGTTTTGAAACCATATCAAAACGAATTACTAGAAATGGAAGAAAATATTCTAACCGGTCCTCAAGTTACATTGATTTACGTGTACTCAAAAGTAGATTCATATTCAAATTTATTCGCTTTACTAGCATCTTTAGTGAAACAAGTGAGTTGCACATTGTATGAGTTACTTGAAAGTTTTCAAGAAACACTTGATCAATATTCTGTCTATTTTAGATTATCAATCGTAAAATCCATGGATGTCAACTTCTACAGATTTTATATGAAAACATTTTGAGCGGCGTTGATCAAGCTAAAGAATCGTTAGAATGGTTAGCTCATTTTTTCCGATACTCTCGATCAATTTGTGACTCCTAAAAAATGTTTTTATTCATTTCCATGCATTAGCATTTTGAGAAGATGCCACGTCGCGTTTTTGAGGCAAACTACCAACTGGCTCGTGAATGGAAATTTACTAGATTCATTCGGCGAATATATAGTAAGAAAATCCGCTAGAGAATCGGTGTTCAGTGAAAGTGATAGCTCAGTAATGACTTATAACAAAGATGTAAGAATGAACGAATACGGTGATCACTTGATCACTGATGAGTTTCCATACCAGATTACTGATTTTGTGTATCTGTAACTTTGTTTAGATCGTTGGTAATCAGGCGCGCACTGAAGAATATGAAATAGCCGTTGAGTTTGTCCCATTATACATCAGCTATTCCTTAGTCAACGATATTTTATTTGTGGGAAAAATTGTACAGATTTTGAATGAAAGTTCGAACCATGGTAAACTTGCTTCAGTTTTGATACTTCTTTGTTCGTCGGATATAATTTTTATTTGATGCGTAATTAATTAATATTTCACAGATCTTCACAGTCGTCATCGTAATTTAATTTTTGGTGAAAAAGAACAATCTTTTTTTGAAAAATTTGCATCGTTAAAAGAAACCATGTCTGTAGACTTGAAAGAGCTCGAAGAAATAGTGCACGATATTCGAGAATGTGTTGTCAAAGTAGAAATTTTCATTTTCAAATTTATGCCAGTGTAATTGAAATGTAGTTTTTAATAAAAATTATTGTTTCAGCACTTATGGAAATTAGCTGTTGAAAATGAAAACCTTTACGGAGAACTACAGTTACTGAAAAATTTCTACTTACTCGGATTAGGGCAGTTTTTCAAAGAATTTCTCGTCAACGCTTCTGTTTTCTCATTGCATCCATCTCAAATGAAGTTTTCTCAAGGTGTGTAATATGTATTCGTGTACAGCGAAAAATTTCCTAGAATTATTATTGTTAATTAATTTTTTTCTACAGATCTTAACGTAGCCTTACACCAGACCGCTTGTTCGTTCCCATTCATGGATGAAGAAACGCTGAAAAAATTCAGATTTGTGATCACTTCGACGAAAAATGCAGATGGATCTAAAACAGCTGGTTAGTTTAGAGTTATATTTCAACCGATAATTATGTATTTCAAAAACGTCACGTCGTATCAAATTATTATTTTTCAGAAAGCATATGGTCATTGGTAAAACTGCAGTACACCGCCAAATGGCCGTTGAATTTATTATTCACACCCGTAGCCATACAACATTATAACAAATTATTCCTTTTTCTGCTGCGAATTAGAAGATGCCAAATAGGACTGCATAACGTATGGAAGAACGATATTAAAAACAAAAACGTGAGGTAATTGAATTTTTCAAGTTCAATATTTTCGGCTTGAAAATATTACAGGGAAGAAAAATTATAATAAATTTTTCAACATCGTGTAGGCGCTTGATTTTCCAACATCTATAATTTATATGCAAATTTCTTGCTTGTATTCTTTGTCACGAATATTTATCTGTTGATTTGACGTGTAGATGCGGCAGAGCGTGGAAATTACGGAACGAGTTGATGTTTTTGATCGATAATCTGCAATATTATTTGCAAGTCGATGTTATAGAAACTGAATACAATAATTTGATGAACGCCATTAAGAAAGTTGAAGATTTTCAACAAATACAAAAATTACATAATATGTTTCTTTTGAACGTACTGAGTCATTCGTTTCTTTTGGATATTACCGTAAGTTAAATTCTTTTGTTTTATTAAATTCGCTATGAAAGTCGCAAAATTCACTCAATTTTCACACGAAAATATTTTTCAGGGTGACTCATTCAATGAAAATGACACTGCCCCAGCGTACTCTGAACACGTAAGTACATAAATTTCAATTGCTTTGTTAAATTTACTCGTAGGTACATATAAGTATTATTTTATTATTTTTTTTTGTAATGAATCGACTTATTTTTTCGTTTCAGTTTTATAACGCTTTAGTTAACAACCTGAAGGTTTGCGAAAAATTCTGTCTTTTAGCATCCAAAGAAGATTTAGATAAACGTGATAAAGAAGTAATTAAATTAGATAAAAGTTTTCAGAAGTATAAAAATACTGTATTTTGTTTCTTAACCGAGTATCAGTCTCGTCCTTTTAAACAGCATGTGGTTAAATTTTTATTAAGATTAAATTTCAATAACTGGATTAATAAAAACTTATTACCCGTGTCATCGGAATAAGCTTCTCGTCGCCGCAGTGATCAATAATAAACTGTAATAATATTCAACTTCATTTTTTTGAACTAATTGAAGAATCGTTAAGATTATAATTTTCAATAAATTTTTTATACTTTTGTTACTTTTGTTTGATATTTAAGTTACTTGGAAACGATAATGATTGAACAGATGGAGTTGAAAATAATTACTTTGTGATACTGATAATCACAACTACGTATGGCTACGGGTACGAGCAACGCTCACAAAACTTCGAAAATGAGGTACCTGAAAGTGTTGTACGAATTTTGATAAAGATAAATGAATATCGTAAGAAAAATAAGTAGAAATAATTCAAGTAAAGTAAAATCTAGATAGATGAATGAAAATTAGCAAGTATAGTAGTAGTAACCTATCACGCGCTGCTTTCTTCCTTATTACGCTATCTGTTGATCCAAGAAGATGAACAGAAAAACAAACAAGACAAGCTTTCCATTCACCCAACGCGGACTCGAAGATTGGTATTTGCTAACAATGAAATCCACTTCCACTGCACTGCACTGCAGATTGCAACTAGCATTTACCAGTCTTGAGTCTACCAGTCAGTTGGCTTGTAGTCATTCTCTCGCGCGTACGTATGTTAGTGTATGATGTTGAACAGCAACAGGTTGTGTTCGGGTATCGTGTTATATTTCGTTTGTGTGCGCAATTGTGTCTCGTGTTAGTTAATGCATTGTTTGATGATTTAGTTTTAAAATAATTTCGACGTTTCGTTTTTTATTTTTTGAAATAATTCTAACGGAATATGTTTAGATACTACAGTTTTATTTAATTTTTAAAGTGTTTAATAGTGCTAATAAATTGTGTTTCATCATGTCAAAGTGGATACTGTGCTTATCATTCCTTCTTGGAATTGGATATGTTCGCTGTGAATCCGGAGTCGAAGAAAAAGGTGAGCGAATGGCATATTGTTTTCAAATTTACTTTATTCGTCGAAATGGTGTACATAAAAATTCAGACAAGTTAATAATAATGTTAGATACCTACTCATTATACTGTCGTTAGTCATTCTGCTCGTTTTGAAGTAATGTGGGAAATATTATCAAAAGAAAATCGCTCAGCACTAGCTATAGATGAAAGTTTTCAAAATTTTGGAACCATCATCCGAAAGATTTCACTGAGATCAAAGTAGAAGTCTATAATTTCAGCAATTTTGTCATTTTCTCGAAAAATGCAAAAACATCCCCAGTTTAGAAACCAATTGCCTTTATAATTATACTTGTGCACTGCACATCATTTAAGATGGCATTTCTACTAGTTCTTCTTCCAAAAGTAGAGGGATTTCAAACACGTGAATAACAAACTCATATTAACTGAAAAAGAATATTCTTCCCCTCTCGAATGCAATTCTACAGGTTGTTAAAGGCGTTGAAGATTTTTTTTTAGGTGCTCTTTATAAGTCTACCTACATTACATCCCCTTCGTTGTCAATATCTTATTCCTACAAAATGAAAATTAGGTTAAATAGTAAAATTAATGATGTGTGCTCTTTTACTTTTGTTTTGTACCTTATTAATTAATTAATATCACTAATTGTTACCGTGGAGAGTAGTATACTCATGCACATAGGTGCTTTAATTAACCTAAATAATGATAAGCAGGTCGTTAAATCTGGAAGTAAATATTAACAATTTTCACGCATGGACTGAGAACACTTCCAAGTCTTTTTAAAAATAATTGCAAAAAGAGTAGGTAAGTACAATGAAGCTCGATGATGATGAATTTTCTTTTCTTTTTTTTAAATACCTAGTCCAAGTTTCAAATTTTCCATCGGGCAACATCGTTGTGTAGAGAATTTATGACTATGGTTTTCTCAATTCTCAGAACCAGAGGCTACGATTGCGTTTGAATGCACTTGGAACACGTTAAAAAATTATATCATACTTATTTATTCATCTCTTATCAACGAAAATATTTATTTTTCAAATGACAAGTTTCGAATTTACGATAACGACTTGCGCTGTATTACGTCGATCAACTTTGTTTCAAGTACTTTGGTTGGTGCCATACTCGTAGATGTTATTTTCGTCATAAATTGATTGTTTTAAATGTTTTCGAAGAATCATTTCGAATTAGACGTCAACCATCGCGGAGTTGGTTGAAACTAAAAATACAGCTTACCTATCTATTGGTAATATTACGATTCGTTATTAGAATTTCAAATAGTTTTTCAAATTGTTACTTAATGCTTACAAATTGAAATATTTATCATTTTTAGTGTGAGATACCTACCCAGATACATATTCGTTGCTTTGAGAATTTGTTTCAACGTACGTGTAATATCTATGTGCTCACTATGCTAATTGATAATCTTCTATTTAGCATTCATGACATGAATGTCCACTAACTGAGTACAACATTTATATTAAACCGTTATCACAGCTTCATGACATGATTTTTCTTGCACATACGTACTATATTTTTACATTCAAATTGATACATTTAATATCATTCTGAAGTACCTAGTGCCTACTCATTACAATTAGAACCTAGAAGTGTTACTAGCTGACTACAGATCATACAGAGTCTGATGTTGGAATTATCGCATACGTATAGGTACCATTGATAGCTTGGTACTCATTCATCAGCATTTTTTTTACTTTCGATTTTGTTATCTCGTACCGACGTTCATGTACCTACAATTTTCGTGCTTTATGAACGAAGCGATCACTCGTCGTAAAAACCCCTACATATTTTTAAAGCTGAATGCTCCATACTTGTATAGACGCGCGTGATACATGTTAATCGTCGTTAAATTTATGAGAAACTTATATTCTCGAGATTATTCTACGTTATCGTTTTATTGTTTTGAAAACCAACTGCTTACTTTTTTCTCGCAAACAACATTGTATAATAGTTTTTTTTTTTTTTCAAGATAGAGAAGTGCAATGACGTTAAATCTTTCTTTCCATTTTGTAACTAAGGTTCTCGTCTCGTTATTGCCCTTATAGGAAAAACAACATTTTGCCTATGAGCACAAAACAAATCAATTCGATCGCTAATTCTCGCAAACATTAATGATTTCTTTTCATGTAAGCCTGTTAATGGAATTAATTAAACAAATTCTCTTTACGAAACACCGTTAATTTGCTCTTTGCTCTTGATAAAATATGATTCATAATTTCACAGTCATTTTTTTCATCCGCAAACGTGACTGATCGTGACGAATAGGTTGGTCTTAATAATGCTGCGCTTTCTTGGTGATCTGCACGATGATTCGAACACGAAGTCAGAATATGTGGCCATGGCAATGATTTTACCAATTGTTCTTTGTTGTAATCATTTCATAAAATGATGGTCATTTTTTCAAAATTATTGTTTGATTTTTTCAATTGAATATTTTGGAACGAAAAATGTAAGTATGGGGTTGGATTAAGCGTCTGGTTGAGATTTCTAGCTCTTGAATTGAGTCATTTTACAGGAAATCTGACGCGAAATTGTAGGTATGTGCTGAATTGTGCTAGCTAGCCATGGCTATTCATCGCATGCGAAACATCACTGAAAACTAAACAACGTTATCCCTCCATTACCTACCTACTCTTCGTAATGATCTGTTTTCGTTTTGATAATGAGGATTTCCCAGGCACACGGTCACCTTTTAGGAATCATTAAGTGCATTTGTTTTCTTTGACGAAAAAAAAAAATAATATACTGTACGTACTTAGAGAACTGAGTTGGAAGGAGTGGCTATTTGAATATACATTATGTAATTTTTACTCGTTGACTCGTTAATATTCATAAGCGGTTAACCTAGTATTAATCCACACACTATTTTTGATATTTTGTAGTAAACGATGTTCACTTATTCGCATTCGGAGGAAGTTTTTTTTTTTTGCTCACCAAAATAGTACTCGAAAAGAAACAAAGATGAAATGAAGTAATTACTTGTTGCGCATTTTAGCGCGCGAGTATACGTTTGAAAATCAAGGACAGCAGCTCATATTTGAAAGTTATAATATGGCTGGTTTCTAACAGTTTGGAGCCGAAGAAAGCCCACGCACCTTTGTCAAGCTAGAATATACTTACCTATTACGTCAGCTCTTTTTATGCGGAGATTTTTTTTCCTAGATCAGATTATAAATTTGATCTCTAAGTGTGTCATGATTGTGCCGCTTCGAATTCATTACAGATAAGATCTGCTCGCAGCTCGACGCGACGTTCGACCATTTACAAGCTTTCTGACTCTTGAGGTTTTGACTGGTTTGAAAAACCATTTAGAGAAACGAACGCGAAAGAAATTGCGCCGCCGCAGCGTGTGTCGTTCTCGTGTGATTTACGCAATTGATCTCTTAATTAATGGGATTTATTATTTTTCTAAAAGATTGTCGTTTGAATAAATTCTAATCCGAGAGAGAGAGAGACGTCGAATCGGTTCATCTGAGCATCGCGCATTCATCAGAAAACGTGTTAGAAATTTCTGTTACAACCGTAAGTTTCCAATCTCAAGAAGAAATACAACCACTCGTAAAATTAATTGCCCGAATTACGTATACGTTCAGGTACCTGCTGCTGGAAGTGCCTGTCGTACGTAGGGGTGTGTACGAGTCCATCCTGTTCCTGTCTCACTGCAGTGAAGGGAATACGAACGCGAAAACACTCTAGCGTATCATCCCTTTTTCTTATTTTTTTTTTTACCAACGGATGTAAAATTTTGAACCGTTTAGCATGACGCTTTTCTAGTTGAACCTGCGTTTTAGGATTTTTTTTTCGGTTCCTTCCTTTTTGCCGGGGTTATTTTACATGTTAATGGTTTCCGTTCGGTATATTCCGTCGGTTTTGAGAGCTGGAGTGTGCGAAAGTTGGTGCCCAAATTGGTAGAGGATAGGTCATTTGGAAGCGAATTCATTTGCTTTTGGGGTAATTGCTGTAGCGAATGTTGTATGTCCATTGGTTAGAACGAGTCATTTCCGTTGATTATATTTATTGCACTTGCACCTGAAATTGTTTACCTACCTGAGAGTTGAGGAATCTCTGAAGTGGAGTGGAGTGTTTTTGTCCAAATTTCGTCGCGTTGTTCTATAAGAGCAGATCGTGTCTTCACTAGAGTGGCCCTTAAAAAAAATTTCGATTTTTTTTCGGAACCCTCTGTAGATTGGTGCCTTTCAAATCCACAAAATTTTTTAGCTCGATCGATGCATATTTACCCGGCGCGCGGGGGCAATCTTTGTAACGCGTGCGACATCATAATACTTCCACGAGAATCGCGTGAGAAAAGCGACGTTTCTCTTCGGGAAAAAAACAACGCGCCCTTACCCCCACCACAAATGCTCAAAAT
>FIZT01002427.1:0-14732 GCA_900065295.1 Paracoccus marginatus
AATAACGAAAACACACTATTGAATGTTGAAAATCATTAATAATTTCTATTTTTTTTCAATTTTCTCATTTTTCGCCCTCGCTTCGCTCGGGCTATAAAACCAGCAAGTTCACACTATTAAATGTTGAAAATTTTCAGTTTTTTTCCAAGTGAAAGATGGGAGTTGAGAATTTCAAGAATTTCAGTTGGGATTTTCACAAATTCTCCTCCCCCTAGAAAATACCTTTGGTACGTCACTGACTGGCGCGATAAGTGGATCGACCAGATCTCAAAATGATGGACCAAGAAAATTTTTGGTGTTTGAGAATTGAAAAGTTGAAAAAAAAATGATGAATGAATTATACAAAAACTTACTGAAAAAAAAAATTCATGGCTGACCATGATGTGGAATCTGAAAGAGTTGAAAAGTGATATCATTTAAAAGCTGTAATACGAGGAATGAAAAAATAGAAGTTGTTCCTGAAAATATAGGTTTGTAAAAAACTTCCCATTCATTTTGATGGATCGTCGGGAATTTTTGTAGAAAAAAAATAATGAAGAAATGAAAATTGAATGATCATCAATTTTAAAGCGATGAATATTTGAAGATGAATTGAAACGAGATGAAATGAAGAATGATTATGCGTCATGTGTGGGAAAAAATAGGTTACAAACGTTGATAAATAATTAAAATGGTCTAAAAAGTTATGGGCTAAAAAATTGGAAATTTGAGAACTGAAAAATTTTTAAATTGAAAAAAAAAATGGTGAAGTCAAAAATTTTGAAAAAACTGATGGAACATACAAATGTTTGTCGACAAGGCTTCCTTCTGAGGCCACCAGAAATTGCGATACATTGCGATGTTCGCCACCATCCGAAAGCTCTGCTAGCTACGCTGCGAAAATGATAATTTTTCAATGTCAGTATCTCGTGCAAGAAGCAAATTTTTTGAATAAGTATGAATAAAATGTAAAGTTGAAAATTGAAAAAAAAAAAAAGAGTTGAAATTAGAAAAGACGAAAATATTGAAAATGAAGTAGTACCTACCTATGAGAAAAAATGGAAAATAAACGTTGATATTGTGTCATGAAAAATTGAAGAAACCAGGTACCATAATTCGAGAATTGAAAATTTTTGAAATGAGAAAAAATTGAAAATTTCATGTAAAACATCAAAAAGTTGGCAAAAAAAACAATAATTGAAAAATACTTTTCTCCATAAAATATGAAAAATCAAAATTTCAAAAATTCTGGAAAAATTGGAATTTTTGGTGGAATTTTCTTTGATGTCAATATATTTACAATATTGTGATAATTTGTTTAAAAAATAAAGAATTCTTCTAAGGAAAAAATTACTTGCTGTTATGAAAACAATTCCTTTTCAATTGATGATCGTTCACTCGGGTGTTTTCAAGAGTAAAGGAGGAATGGGAGTTTTTTTAGTTTTTAAATAATTTTTGTGATTATTTAAAAAGTGAAAAATTTCGTAATCAGATCCTTTAAATCTTTTCAAAAAAAATGTTTTTGAATTCAGTCAAAGTATTTAGGTATTTTTTGAGGGGAGGGTATGAATAAAACGTTAAGAAATATAGGTAGGATCCCCCTATACCTCCAACCCTCAGCACAAATTTAATACCTGAACTTTTTCATCCAGTTGGCAAAAAAGTAACGCATTTTGGGAACCCCTACCCCAACTGCCGAGGATAGTGCGAAAAGCGCAATCAATGCAATTTTTTGAAATCGTTTGCGTTTCGGAACAAATAAAAGAAGTGCAAACGATAAACAGCCACTGATGGTTGTGTTTTCATGTCGCTTAACTTGCCATGTTCGAATTTTTTTTGGATTTTCCTCGTTTTTTAAATTGAAAAATGAAGATGATACGCTTACGTACAAATTACGGTAAAGGATCTTTTCTCAATCCTCCGGTGCGCTGGTCAAGTTGGTGAAAAAAGAAACGAATACGAAAACAAAAGAAAAAAAAATCCCCAAAAAAAGTCCTCTGAATGATAACGTCAACGTATGTACGAAACGACTTTCATTATTCCAATCCCACATAAAATTACTATAATTCATAAAGCGACATCGAACCCATCTACCTTTGATGTAATTTAAGCTAATAATTTTAAATGGGAGTGACCATCTAAAAATATATGCAAATCGGACAAGTCTCCGTACCCGAAAAAAAAAAAAATAATAAGACCGGGGACATTGTTAAACGAGATTCGATCTGCATTCAAAGGTAATCTTTCGCCTTGTATATTATTCAGATATCTATATAGTTGGGCAATTAAGGCTACGAGTAAATCTGTTAGTTACGGGCTGTTGGCCCTGTAAAGGTTTCAAAATAACCAAATCGTGTACGGTGGCCGGCTATTCGTAATATAGGTACCTCGATGACCGTCCGATTAAAACTTAATTTTTATTATTTTATTAGACGTAATGTCATTTTTATGATTGAATGATGCTCCTTTAATGGAAGCTATCGTGGCTTTTTTTTTCACGTACCATCGTCGAAATGATCTTGATGAGCTGGTTGCTTGCGTTGTTTAACCGTTTCGTCGATATAGCTTTTCTTTTTTGAAGGTATATAGAACTCGTTTATTCAACGGATTAAAAAATTCGTTGATTGGGTTGTAAATATTACCTCGTTTTGAAAGCTGAATTTTTAAATAATTCAGCTGTGATCTGCGTGAAACGTCGGATATTTTTTCTGAGGGGTGTTGGTATTTTTTTTTTCTCACTCTTACTTTGTTTTCAAAGGAGTGATTTTTTTTCCAACGTTCGAGTGCTTTACGCGTATGCGTGCCCATCTGTATACATATACGCGAAATGAGGGCAATAGAACGGTCCCAGTTTGCACTATGGGCTGGAGAATTAAAACTCGTCAATGGTGTAACGGTATGAAAAGCTCGATGGAAAACATAATGCGAAATAATGAACCATCAGCTCGGCGGGAAACACGCTATGAATAATAACAAGTGCGCGATTGTAGTACGCTGTACGCGTATTATACGCGTAAACGACTGCGGTAGACGTATTGTAATCAATGGTACCTATCTATACGCAGTATATGTATATGATGGTATAAAGCACAGCCCACGTAGAGGTATATTATGCAACATTTTATTTATGACTATTTGTCGATTCGAAATTCAATTTCAGGCTGTAGTATACGCCTGCATGGCAAATGAAGCTGGTAGCGACGAAACGTACCTAAAGCAACGCAAAACAACCCGACGTTTAATTAAAGTCAATGCGGCATGGAACAAGGGGGGTAGGGAGTGCAACAAAACGGTCGAAGAATGGTACCTATATTAAAAATACCGGTAAACAAATGACGATCTTTAGGGGGGTGTCGGACGAAAGGAAAGGGTAGACTTTTAATATTAATTTGGAAAAAAATTTCTCCTTTGGTAACATTGTCCCCACGGGGCTATACGACGAGATAATATTAAAAAATAGTCCTAATGGTTCGAATCCCTTTAACCCTTCGCCAATAAGAAGAGGATTGTTGTAGTTGGCGAAAAGAATTAAAACTCGCTTTTGTTTACCTATCGTTTAATAAACTTTTCTTTTGTGCCTGGATTATAATTAATATTTACATAAATCTCGAGATTTTGTAAATTCTTACGTCTCGTTGTCTTAGAAAAACTGCAGCGGGAAGGCTTTGGGCTGTATTCGCGAATCCGGCATGCCAACGTGGCCCTAGACTTTTTTTAAAGCCTTTGTTGGCGAAAGATTTACATGAAATTAAAACTTACCAACTAGCGGGAGATGGAAGTCGTTTTGGCGGGTTGACGTTTTCAGGCAGATTTGTATTTTTTTCTAACTTTCGTTTCTTGGCTTGTTTCTTGTATCCTGAAGCGTATTGTGGTTTTCGTAAAGGTTTATAAAGGTGGGGAATGGGATATGCGGGGGGGTTTTGCGAGGATGACTTTTTGGAATTTTGAAAAAGAGGTGGTTGGTTGGGGTGTGCACATGAGGAGTAATGTATTTCATCAAGCATTTGATTCCATTTGACTATATACAGGAGTTTAAATGGAGAAGTTCATGGACTCTCTCAATGTGGATATCACTGAAAATCTCTAATTCCACTTATTGAGAGAGTAGGTCTCTTTGATCAGTGATTTAAATGATGTTTAATTTTTTTCAACTGAAGTAAAATCTGGTAAGATAGCGATTTGGATTTTTTTTCGATTTTTTCGTGCATGTCTGCGACGTCTTTGAGTTTTTTTTCTCATTCCCCCCCCCCCCCCCCCCCCCCCCCCCTCGATACATAGCAAACGACCCCCCCCCCCCCCCCCCCTCATTTTGATGCACAACTAGAGCTGCAAAGTTTTTTGCAATCCGCTCAATCCTCCGATTGAACCATAATAAACGATCCGCTCCGGTGCTTGCCCACCCCGTCCACAAAATCGAAAAACAACACACGGATCTCTCGTTTCTAAAAGGGGAAGGGTTATTCTCTAGTATTCGTAGCCGAACGACGTTGTCGTCGCTTCTCAGCGAAACATCACGGTGCGGTCGTCGTCGGCGGCGTCAGGTCGCCGTCGTTGTTGGTCGACGCAATCGAATGCAAATAGAATTTCCATTTACCAGATCAGCAGGTAACTGTTGCCGGAAACAAAAGGCTATTCGATGCGTGGAAAGCCTTAGGTTGATTTTCATTTTAACCCCGCCGCATTCGAAGGCAGCGGACGACGCGAAGCGGCGTACTCGCACAGCGGAATTATTCAAGACGCACAAGTCGAATCGCGTGCAACCTCCTGTAGATTGTGTTTGCGATAATTGAGAACATTAGCGACCTCTGACAGCGAATCAATGTAGTAAGAGCTAACAATTATCGACGCGAACACGTGCTATAACCATTTTTTAATTAACTGTGTGCGTGCAAACGTAGGCCGTAGGTACGTGCTCGACGGTGGGGGTTTTCCCACCTCTTGGGAGCGAATGAGTTGCTCGAAGTACATGTTGATTTGATCGATGATGGTGAAGCTGAAAAAGAAAAAAGGAAATGGATCTTACCTGGTAATATTTCTGGTCCAAAATATTTCGCTATGCGAGGACTTCGTGGAGTAAGTGAATAACACGAAAGGAATTCTTGTACAAAATTACCCCATTGTAAAGTATATTTTTTTGAAATTTTTTCCATAAAAAAATGCTCTTATTCTAAAAAGTGGCTAAATATGACTTAGATTTTAATCGAAGAGAGAGAATCATTCGAGAATATTGTACTTTAGGCGACCTCAAACGTGATACAAAGGATTGTATAGACTGTAAGGATGAACTGCCGGATGTAAAGGAGACAAAGCATTAGCCGGATGAGCCGGATGTAAAGGTGACAAAGGATTGGCCGGATGTAAAGGCGACAGAGGATTGGCTTGATAAGCCGGATGCAACAGCGAATACTTATAAGCCGGATGATTCTTGTATAAATTGTACAATGTCCAAGGATTAGCGGCGGGATATTTATAATAAGGATACAAGTAAGGGTTAGCCAAAGGTGGGATCAAAGTAGTACTGGAACCAGAAGACGACGACTTGGGAGTAATAGACACAGCAGAAGCGGTTTTAACCTGCGCAGATTTAGCGCTAGGAGTCGTCGCAGAAGGAGCGATAGTCGTAGGTGCTGCATCAGGTTGTTTGTTGGATTCTATTTCCGGAATATAGGGTATCTCGTCGGTTGAGGTGAGAGGCGATTCACCAGATAGGGGCGAGAGCAAAGCTTTGGGTAGAGGTTGAGCTCCGGTCGGTTCTCCCGATTTTTCCACGGTCGCCTTGAAACCTTCTTCGTCGGCGACGTAGTGGACTGTTCTGATGCTACCGTCCGGCTCGACAAGGCCGTAGTGACCTTGGACGACGTCTCCGGCTCGGACTTCGGATTGCGATTTTATATCTCCGGTGTCCGGGTTGTTCACTTGGTACTGGAACGAGTAGCTGGCTGGTTGCTCGTCGGCATTTTTATCTGGCGGGGGTTGGCTCGAGATGAGTGGTAGGATGAAGAGCAAGGTGAGCTGTAACAGAGTCAAGTCGATGGGGTGAGTTTTGAGGTATGAGAGAGCGAAGTGAGGAGAAGGTGAAAGTGTTTTATTGACGGGTTATGGTTTCACTCTGAGTAAATATTGAATTATGGAATGCGAATGGATTTGATTGAGGAATGGAGGAGAGTACCTATGTTGTTGTTTTTTAAAAACTCGATGCCAACAGGTATCAAAAAAATGTCTTTCTGGAGTTTGTAAGGTTAGGACATCGCAGAATAATGGCTTTGGAGAGAAGGTGCGTTTACTCGTATATGTCTAGTATCTTCTATCATAATTCTAGATTCTTATTCAAATTCGACTAATGGTGGATTTTTACTCTTTTTTTTTTTTTTTTTTTTTTAAAATTGGGGGGAAAAATTTGGTTTTTTTCACGGTTTCTTAACTTGGTAAAATCCAGTTTTTTCTCTTTTTTTTTTTTTTTTTTTTTGAAAATTGGGGGGAAGGTGAAGAAGTTGCCAAATTACTTTAAAAAGAACGTCAATTATTTTTTACATTTTCCTACACAGCTATAGTCTTATCGTAACTGAAGGAGTGGGGAAAAATTTTACTAATTTTCTATGTTTTTTTCGCGTGTTTAGATTTACAGTAAGACTACCTGCGTGTAAGAATGCACAAAAACCTTTATTTTTTTCAAATTTGAAAATTCTGAGACCTGTAATTCCAAAGAGTTGGGGAGGGTTAGGGTTGAATTAGGGACCTTAAATTTTACCAGGTCTTTTTGACATCATTTGACAACTTATTTATGATCGCCTGGGTTCAACTTTTCTTTTCCAAGGAGGGAAGGGAACGTAGAATTGATCTGTAATTCGAGTGAACAAAAAAATCACTATAAAATCGAAACATTTTACTCACCATTCGGGTGCAATCCATGACGCACTTTTTAATCACAATCTTTCAATATTCGGTCGTATTTTCCTTCGATTTTCGAACTAATTTTTCTATCCAAAACGAAATAATTTATCGCTGGTACTCGATAAACAAACGTGTAAAAAACCAACAAAATCACGTATCGGACCAAATCTTCGCGAACCTGTTGAACGTCGAAACTGTGAGGCAAAAAAATCGGTCGAAGCCTTTTATAGTCCAGATCTATGTAACCGTATTATGAGGACGTGTATCGACCATGAGAGTGTATTTCTTCATTACACAATCCGCATTTTGGAAGGTTTTCGGGGGAACGTGTTAAAGAGAAAAATAACTCCCTATCAATCTCGTCGGTAGCTGTACATATACACGTTGATGCGTATACGATAAAAATGTGTTATGAATCCCATGACAATGTACAAATTACCGTTTACCATCTTCTTATACGAGTTGTTTACGAGATGAAACGATATTCATTTATTAATTAATCAGAAAGTGTAATTCACGATTGAAATATTTCATTAGCCGATCGATCGTCTACCGGCACACAAGTTGTGAAAAATCTACTTCGAAGGAATTTTTTTTCACCAAGACAAGGTCTCGACATTGATACGTTTACGAGGGTTAAGGATTAATTATTTTTCGTCACCGTTTAGCGCGCGTAGGTAATTTTTTCCACGATGGTAATTTCATCTGACGCATGTGTGCAGCGTCAATAACAGCAAACACGTCTCGAAGATGAATTAATTTCAACTGTTAACGAGTCCATATCGAGATGAAAATTGCGTAACGTGTAGAATGTTGTGAGACTCGTCGACGAATGTATCGATATTATCGTCGATAACCCGCATTCTTAATGGTGTCAAAGGGTTCGTGTGTACAGAAATGGTCGTCGTTTAATACGCTCGATTGGTTCAAGTATCCGATATAGTACCGATTTCCAAAGAGGGAATCTCAATTGCGTGATGTGTAATTGGTATTGTACGACGTGCGAAGCGGATGTATCCCCCTGAATGATTTTTTTAATTTTTTGAGAAATAAATTTTTAATAACGGTATTTACGACGGTACGGTTTATTAAACACGAATCTATAAGTGTTGGAAATGATTACAGTATGGTTGAGGGTTTTTTATTGGTGATAAGTGTAGGTACCTACAGCTCGCGAGTGTCCTGCGTGAGAAATATTTCATCGAAAGGAGTCAACTGTGTGAACTGATTTGGCTTCAAGTGGAATGGTCGTCGGTAGTTGAAAGATGGCTGGATTAAAGTTTAGTCATTTTCTCGGTTGTATTTGGGCAGTGGTCGTAGACAAGCGAAATATAATGTCGTATGTAATACTCGCTTCGAGGAGTTTTCGGCATATTTCCATCCTTAGGTAACCTGGTCAGTCAAACTTGTATTGGTGGGTACATTTTCTGGGTCAAGTTAAATTTTGGCTTAAATTCAAATCGTTTGTTGAGCTTTTGATAGCGGTGAGTGAGTTTGGATTTCCGGTCATTCTTCTGATATACGACCCCTCATAATGATGATGGTCAGAGTTGATAGAAACTGCATATCATTTATGTTTTCAAGGGACTGAAAACAAACAACTACTTACTTTTTGAATGCAAATCAAACTTAAATAATTTGACGTAGAATTATCTTTTCAGCTTTTCATGTTTTTTGCGAAGTAATTTTCTTGCAGCAAAATCAAAAAATCCAAGACCAGATATTGGTCGTGTTGATGTATGGAATGAGCTTGAGCCATCATATCATCAAATTGAAAATCGACGTTGAAAATTCTCTCCCCCCCCCCTCCACCAAAAAAAATCAGATTTATTAAATTGTTTTTTTTTAAATTATTTGAAAAAATTGCTATACCTCGTACTCTGCATTGAAACAGCGAATCCGGTAAAAAAAACCACACACGTGCATTGAAAGGGGTACGTATACCCATCAAAGAAACAATAACACGTGAAAATTGGCACCAACTCTTGCCCTCTTGTATCATTTCGAACCTCCTGTAAACACGTTTAGTTTTTTCACCACCGAGTCATATTTTCTCTTTCTATTCTGCACACGCATTGAATGATAAAAAAGAACCAAAAAAACAAAACAAACAAATCGCACCCCGCCAAAAAAAAACACGACCCGCATTGAAAATTTTTTCTCGTCGCGTAAATTACATTTTCGAAATAAACGAGGCTTACAAATAGTACCTACGACAATTGACGTGGCCTAAACGTCGTAACTTATTTTTTTTTTTGAAATTACCAAAGCAATTCGAATCGATAACTATAGGCGGTGTTTGAGAAAACGCCATATTTAACCAATAACAGCTTTTTGTTTGACAAGTATATCGGCTGGAAGCGATACTCTTAAATAATCTGGCGAAGATTTGATATTTGCAAACCTCAATTAAGCATATAGGGGATGTCTCACCCTTTTTTTTTCGCAGTCGCGTCGACGACAAACGACGGCGCGAAGATTTAAAAAGAACCCTTGCTAATAAATACGTACATCGAGTAGGAAAATTTTTTAATATGGACCAATACGATAGAATGAATTTACAATATTTGCCTTTTTCTTTCTTTTTACTCGCAAATGTACTGGGTTTTTGTGTCGCGTACGTATTATATTGATTACGGTTGTAGCTCGAATTGGATTTTTTTATTCGACTTTACAAATGGGTCTTGTTTAATGGTAGGGAAGTACCCATACATACATTCTATACATAGGAGCATTGTGTCTTTTTTGGCGGATGTCATATCGCTGTATGTATAGAACCGACTGAGGTAAAGGATTGATTTTAAAATGTGTAAAGACCGCGGCTTTTTTGGCTGGGCAGATTTTCTAATACGCGTATAAGGAACACGAGCTTGGCTCGAGGATGCCTGCGGAAAGGTTCAAGTACCTTGTGCGGTTTGCCAAACAATGAGCGCAGTGTGTAAAGTCGAGACCAAAAGGGATCGTCGTGAAAAGAATCATACCGAAAGGTACTCGACAAGTCGTACGTCTTGCGAACAGGTAAATCGTGTTCTTGGTGTCGACAATGAAATAATGAAGAGTACCCATAATATACGTCGATACGGCGGTCTGAGATTTTTTTAATAGCGTACAAAATGGTCCGAATAAACAAAACGCAACGTGGCTTTTATTTTTATTTTTTTTTTAATACGCAAGGGGCTAAGGGAGCTACATATATCTGGAGAGAAATTAACATCAATAAAACCGAGTCAGGCATTTTGATTAGGCGAAAAAAAAATATAATCCTTTGACGAGATTACCATTTCGAAACACTTGTAACGTATTAATCAACGGTTACGCATATTAAACACTTCACATGTTTATTGCTTTGTACTTGTAAGCTGCGCTCAGATACGAGTAGGTGATATTACGCGAGTAAAAGGATAATGGGTACAATAAAATTTTATACCGTGGTATTATTTTTGCCTCGGAATTGGAACCCTTGTATTACGTACCTACTTCTATGTCGTTTAGCTCGGCTTCGGCTCCGGCAACGGGTAACGTTTCCTTTCTCATCGGTATTAATTATAGTTTCATTTAATTTTCCGCCAACTTTGAAGAGATATACGTCGTGTCGTACGGTGATGTGTGCCGTTGGATGCGTGATGTGATGGGTGGGCGAGCCGAGGGTGAGAGCTTTGTTGTATACGATGCCTATATATACTACTACGTACGATTTCTCATTCCGACGAACCGCAGCTCTTGACTTAACGCAGCGACAATATCAAAAGTTGGAAAATTTCTCAAACGCGTTACGCACTAAAAGAGCTGGAATTCGCTTGCTTGGAAATTTATCATAATTGATAAAAGGGAATAATAATGACCAATTAATATGGTTTCCTTGGCTAAAAGATATTATGCCTAGTAGAGCGTTTATATGGATAGCTTTTGTTTGAGGTCTAAGTTGTATCTCTGGAATCGTCGATGTTGCCTTTACGACGAGACGAGCCGGCAAGGCGCGTAATCTTTGACGAAACCAACCAAAAGCTCGATTAATTGTGTAATAAAAGCTTACTTACTCTATGGTTATGAAGGAACTTATGAAGTTATTTGTTGATTATAATAATGAATTTGAGTTTTATATGAATTTTATTTTCAAAAGATGATGAATTTTCAACAAAACCAGCTTGAAAAATGATGAAAATTTCGTGCCTTTAATTACTTGAAATGATGAATTATATGGGTCGCTATAGGGCACTTTTTGGACGTTAGGTTAGATTTTCCACGGTGGTTGGTGGTAACCTAACCTCATTCGGGCTCACGATGTCCCGATGAGGTTAGAGTAGTCCACGTTCTGTGGTGTAACCTAACCTAGCGTCCGTATGAGTGCCCTATAGTGCCCAGGTGAGTGAGTGAGTGAGTGAGTCACTTTTAATTTTTGTGTGAGTGAGTATGTTACTACCTTGTTCAAACCTAATTTACCGCCTCACCGTCTTCGGATACCCTCGAGTGCGACCGTGTGTTAGGTTTGTGATAGGGTAAGTAGAATATTCACTTTTTCTTTTAGGGTAAGTGACCCCCTTTGTGACATAGCTAAGGAAATTTCGACTTTGTATCACTTTTAGACTACTTTAACAAACTTGATAGGAGAAGGTGAAGATTAGGATAGGTTGAGAATTTTGTCTATTTTTCAAAAAGCATAAAATAATGAAATTTAAGTACCTTTTGTAATTTTTAATCCGAATTTATTGAAAAATCATCGAAGTACTGGTTTGTGACAGCGTGTGCTCCAGTTAATTTGTCAATGTGCACCAGTTTGTGACAATGAGTTTAAAAATGCTAAAAAATCGAAATTTTTTTATTTTGATACGTAATTTTAACAAAAAACAATACTTTCTTTAGCATATTTGGTTTTGATCGAGTAACTAGGTAGTCTTATGTTTAAAAAATGAGAAAACTTATTAAAATACGTAGTAACTTTTCTCCAATTCTAACATTAGGTATCAAAAACAAAATAAAAGGAACTCTTTAGGAAGTTCATTCTTGGTTTAAAAAACAAAAAAAAAAATTAATGAAGTACCCAACAGCTTTGGCACCTGCAGTGAGGTAAAAGTTTTAAAAATATAAGTAGATAGGTTAGGTACTAGGTATCTAATAAAATCACAATAGTTTCATTTCTTAGCTATTACCTACAAACTACCTGGGTAAGTAGAAAAATTACCTAGGAGCAATCGCCGCACACATAATCATCTGTATCATCCTTGGTTAAACCAACGCAGTGATCATCTGCAGAAAAAAATGAACCATGAATTAGAAAACTAAGATGGGTAGGAAGGTAGCTATAGTTCGCTACTTACTCATTATGAATCGGAAAACTCAACATTTTTGCTAAGTCTTCCGGCTCGTATAACAACCTTAGCAGGTACAAACATTTGTTTTCCAGTGTTTGTGGCCGTTCATCGCTGTATAAAAAAAATCACAATCAAAAAATATATATAATATCTATATACCCATTATGATGAAGTAACTAGGTAGGTACTTACATATTATTGCTTGGATCATTAGTCGCCGTATTGAAATTATTATGATAAAAAAATAGGAAATTCCTGGTTCGTATACTGAAAAAATGACCTATAAATTAGAAAAATAAGATAGGTAGGTAGGTGGCTACTTACTCATGATAGCTGGTTAAATATTTCAATTCGTCGACATCGTACGTCAATTTTAGTAGGTTGAAACATTTTTTTTCTAATGATTCCATTTTTTTAAAAAAAAAAAAAAAAAAACCGTAGTGTAGTAAGATGAGCAATTCCAAAAAAATAAAAAAATAATAACAACGTAATGACGTAAGGTCCAAAAAGCCCCAAAAAAAAATTCAAACAAACAAACAGACAATGAACGTGAACGAAGAGACAAGAGAATGGCGTGAGTGCACAACTTACAAGTAACGTTAGGTAACAATTTTTCAAAGATGGTTTTCTTTTGAAAATGCAAAGGTAGTGAATTGATTGAGAAAAAAAATTGACGTGATGAGATGAAAAGTATAAATTTTCAAAAACATAAAAAATAAGCAATTTACCTAAATCTGAAATAAGTAGGTTACCTGTCCATATTTTTCGTATGTATGGTCGGTATATTTTGTACACAACTGTAACTGCATTTTTTTCAACTATAAAAACCATTCTTTTCATCCAGTGACAATTTCATAGCTTCTATTTCGAAAATTTGCTTTCCACACCTCATCTTGTATAAAATTTGTAATACTCTCTTTTACACATTTTGTCTCAGCTGAGTACATTTCTAATTAAAAATGAGGTACAGCGAGGTGCCATGATTGCCTATAATCATTGCAATCCACTCCTGAAGCAGTGAAGCCTGTGAAGGAAAAGTTACACGTAATGTTCCTCTCCCACACGTAGAAAAATACAAGTGGTGGCTTACTGTGCTATTAAAGGTCATCATCGAAGTTCACAAGTGGTATATTTATATCAAAGCTTCCTTTGCATTTTTCGTGTGTTATTGTTTTCATCAATGGCATGGCAGGGCCTATTTTAAGGAAAATTTGGAACTGCGCATATAAGCAAATTTAGGCACTGGGAATCAATTTTTCTGTTTACTAACCATGGGTAAAGGTACCGATTTTTTTCGGAGGGGGAGGGGGAATTCCGACATTAAAATGCTGAATATATTTTTAAAAATTATTTTAGAACACCGGTAGGTACATACGAAGCATAATAGTATAGCTCGAACGAAGCGAGAGCAAAAATTTTAATAATTTTTTTGAAAAATTGCAGTTTCTGCTTTAAAGCTTGAAAAAGATGTATTTTTTGCTAATTTTTTATATTTTAAAACAAAATGAAACGTACCTATCTAATTTCCAAAATTTTGCTGAATTTATCCAGAATTTCCGAATGAAATTTGACTCCCTCATCCCTCTCGTAACTTTGCTTCTGTTAAGCGTTACATACGTACATAGGTTTAGGTAGGTACGCATGTGTTTTTTTTTTGCATTTATTTAATGAAAAACAAAAATTCAAAAATAAGCTTAAAGCTTAAACTTATGGTCTACCTATTACGTACGTAATGGTAATAGGTACGTACGAGTACATAAAGAAATTAATTTTGAATGGCGCGGTTTAGTTTATTTTCGATTTGTGCTTCTGCTTCCGATGATTCAAGTTCAACAGTTTCAACCTCAAAGATTCCTTTGAACCACTGTTGCTGTTTGGATTTTTTGGGCTCTCGTTCCCTGCGTTGTTTTTCCTTCATCTAGAAAATGATGGCTGGGCGAGGATCCCATTCCTGGAGTGGAGGCATGTTTTCATTTACGAATAAGTATACTAGGTTTTCGGTTTCCAAATTCAACGAATTTCTCAACGTGGTTTTTAGCAAATTATTTTCGCTGATCAATCTTTCTACATCGGCACTATGAGGTTTTGTAACAAAAATCCTAGCCATTATTTTTCCCAATATCGGCGTGTATTCGTTTTTTAAAAACGCAGCGACTAAGTCTCGCTGGTCTAACATGAACGCACGCTTAGACATTTTCAAAAATTTTTTATGAAACTAATTACACTACTCGAAAGAGAATTTTTTTAGAATAATTTTTCTCGCTACGGTATGAATTTAACGCTGGTAGTTCTTGAAATATTTGAAATTTTGAATTTACAACTTACGTTTGTACGTAGAATTAGTGGAAAAATATAAATACTGTAAGCTGCGGAAACGAGCTAAATTTTAAGCTCCAAGATTTCTTACTTTTTGATTCAAGATATTTCAAAAAATGCGAAAAAAAACTGTTCATCAACAAAAGGCCCGTGAAGGCTGTGCTTCTCACGAGAGCGGTGTGGAAAATGTAATGTATCTACCGGGCTCTCAACAAAATTGAACTGAGGGTCTTGTTA
>FIZT01002446.1:0-13721 GCA_900065295.1 Paracoccus marginatus
AACTCATTTTTTCATTTTTTGGACTAACCCGGCTTTGGAATTGACGTCTTCAATTGAATAAAATTTCCAAATAATTTTAATGCCGATAAAGGTGTTTTAAAAGTTCAGGAACAACGAAAATGAAGAGTCAATTTTATGTTGAACTTTATCTGGTGAAATTTGAAGAATTTCCTATTTTTTTGGGAAAATTGAAAAGAGAAAATGTGTTCTAATCAACTTTTTTTTGTTGATTTAAAAAAAAAAAAAATGAGAAAAATTCATAAAAATGATTGTCTACCCTAGTGAAAAATAATTCGCAAGAATTCTTCGATGTCAATAAAAATATCAATGAATTTTATATTCATCATTTCATTTATGAAATACCTATTTCAAACCCTTGATCAACTACATTCTCTATCATCTTACAGACGTGTTAATAAATTTGCCTACATCGCCCCTTAATTGTACTACAGCGCGCATCTCTTGTTCATTTGGTAAATGATAAATACTAGATTGCTATTGCTAATAATTGCCTCTGGGGGCTATAGGTAATTGAAATGACGAGTAATTTTACAACTCATTTGCGCATTGATATTTGCAAAGAAAAAAATCAACACTTTTCAGTGACATGAATGCCATGTGCAATGTTTTCACCTGAGCACTCGGCTGATCATAAAAATGGTGGTTTTTTATTCGCGAGAAATAACGACTTCGAAAACGACGTTAATCAGATTTGTAAAGAGACACGTATACCGAAGCTTGGTACTTATATCAATACGTAACTTCTTGCCAAAATGATCGAGGCGTTTAGCTTTCTCCTAAATAAAACCCCATATAAACGAATAAAACTGTAAATTATCGCAATGTCGAATAGGCGCGAGCGCCATTTCAGCCACGTTGTTCGATCGGTTTATGTAACTGTATATTATAATCGCCGATGATAATAATAATGGCGATAATTAGTTACACATCGTAAAATATTTCATTGTTAATGATTATCAAACACCATCTGTATCCGAAATATATGCATACGATACATACACGGTACACGTAGGCCTATCAAGGATACGTATCTCTATGCGTCTACGTACGTATTCCACCACGCTCGCCATGCCATACCCAGTCGGGAATGTTTAATGTGATGGCATTGCAAATGCCCAATTTTACACAAAAGATATCCGTGTGCAGTTACGAACAAAAAACCCCACACGATGGCCAGCTGAGCACCGAGCAGCCATCGGTACGAAAAGTTTTACGTAATGATTATACCAACGATTGATTTTTTTTCAAGTTTGCTAAGTAAGTATAAGTATACGAAGTCGTGAGAATGGTAATTGGGTGGATTTGAAAGTTTCGCCGCGGACGAATCCGTCTATTAATGTCGTCAATGTCGTTATTGCAATAAAAATCACGGTATCGTGTTCCCCCTACATTTGGCGTGATTAGCCATCATTAACGTGAGCCTAAATTTCTACTCATCCGTTACACCTACCACGGTGCTGTTTCGTCTACCGTGTATGAATCCGTTCTGCGCGACCAGCACTAAAGGGCGAATGAAAAATTCCGCCACGTTGGCCAAGTTCAAATTCAAGGGGATCGTCGTGTTATGGATGAGGAAAGGTTGGACGTAGATGCAGGATACGTCTAATTATGAACACCATTTGCGACTCTGCGTGCTGCTACCTGCTAGTGCGATTAAAAAAAGTCTCGGGAAATTATATCAATCGAAGTGCTCCCTCTTTAGGTATTCATTTTTTGTGAAATGGCAGATGGACGTGAATTTTGAGAGAATTAATCTTTACATTTTGAAATTACGATGAAGTGATGTGATTTTTTTTTTTTAACTCCTTTACCTACTGAATGCATTTTTTTAAAGTTTATGAGAAAATAATTGTAAAAAAATTGAATTTTTGGGAAAATCGCTTTGAAAATTTTATTTTGAAAAATTTAGAAATTTTTCAAGAAATAAATGTACAAAAAAAGATGGAAAATTAATTCAATTCAAAAAAGCAATTTTGGAACTTCTTTTGAAAAATCAATTTCAAGTTGAAGAACTTGAAAATCAAGATTGAAAACTTTTAAAATTGAATTTTATTATTTTTTAAAAAAAAAAGGAATTCAACAAATTTTATAATTTTATTGGAAAGTATAGAAAAAAAAAATTGCGAAAAGTTTGAAACCAGACAGGCTGAAAGCCTCTACTGAAAAAAACTCAATGACTATAATTAATTTTTTTGTTTTATTTTTTTCAGGTCATGTTATCAGTGCTCGGGAAACTGCCATCTGTAAATCAATTTCAAAGGTAATTAATTCAAAATGTTTAGATATTATTTTAGGCAGGGGAGATGCAGATGGTGTCAGGCTTCGAGGTTTACCAGCCCATGAAATTCGATACGAATAAAGTAACTATGTTTTTAGAGACAAAGAGAAAAAATGCACAAACGAAGATAAACAAATATGAAATGTATTTATACATTTTTAAACAAATACGACAAAAAAAAAACATATTGCAGCGTACACAATAAACAATTCAAATAAATGATAAAATTTGTAATAAAAACAAAAAGAAAAAAAAAGATAAAATACAATAAAAAATGAGGTTTTAAAGCTAATGAATAATCAACTCAAAACCCGTCTGTTTATAAATGCCGGTAAAATGGAAATGTTTTGGTCTACGTGAAGTTGCCACTAAAAGAAAAAAAAATCGAACAACTTATCAATCGATAAGAAATGGAATGATTTTACGCTTCGAGTACAAAATCGATCACTTAAACGATATCGACTAGTCAAAAAATATGTCGATTACAACTCTTGGAATTAATTCAAAATACAAAAAAAATCCTTAATTTTTAGGCTACTTCTATTTTTAAAAAAATCGTCAAGTGTTCAAATGATATTTTAATAGGTAGGTAGATCATTTACTAAAAAAAACACACACACAAATTGAGCAATGTTTTTATAACTTAACGAGTAATTCTCACCGAATTACGTACAAAAAAATACGTCAATGACTACAAATTTCATTCTAAACAGTTGAAATATTTTCTCAGAAAATAAAAATTGACACCGGTTAAATATTATAAAAAGTAGATGATTTTGTGGGGGAGTTATCATTATAATAAGGAGTTCTCGCGAGGTGTCATTTGCTCCTGTCAAAAATTACAAAAAGGAAAAATATATGTCATCGAGTTTACTATTTTTGTCATTTATGGCTCTCTCTCTAGAAAAAAAAAAATCAAACAAAAAACAAAACAGGATCACGTTTGCTCATAAATTCTCGTTTTTTCCTCTAATCATCTTAAAACCATTAAAAAATAATAAGGTACAGGCCCGTGAACATATTAAACTTTGGTAAGGAAGATACTTGGTAACTGAAGGTGACACCTTACGTAGTCACATACCATCGTTAAAAAATTAAATCTAAAAAAATTTTCGAGCCAGTATCACCTTTACTTTCTTTTCTAAATGAATTTTCATAGAAAAGTTTCAAGAAAAAAAATCGCGATAGTGAGGAACACGTTTTATAAGCCTTCTTCGCGTATAAAAGTGTATAATGTGATGTTTTTTTTCGACAAAAAATAATATTGTGATTACGATAACCTTTTCTTACGTAATATTATCATACTTGAGGGAAAAAAATTGCCGAAGTGCTTTAAAATACCTTATCGTACCTACTGTGAACCGTAACATGAATAAAAATGAAAAATAAAGTCCTATAATCGCTCGTGTAATATCGAAACAAAAAAATAACATAAAACAAAACGACAAATTATTTATGCATAAACGAAAGAGAGAAAAAAATAAGGGACGAGGGGCGAGAAAAATAGAAAAGAGAGAGAAAGAAAGACGAAGATAACCAATCATCTCAAAGGCATTCATAAACTCAACCGGTCTGAGGTAAAATTCCGATTATCCTACGATCAATTAGATCGATAGATGAAAGAGAGTGTGAGAGAGAGAGAGAGAAAAGGAAAGAATCCAAAGAGAGTACAAGAAACAGGGAAAAAAGAACAATAAGAGACAATGGAGGAGAAAGGTAATTTTTTCCAAAAAAAAAATGAGTATTCAAGTACCGCACTCGCTTGTCCATTTAACGTAAACGATCAGTCCAAAGGAAAGTGAAAAAAACAAACCCCGCCGAATAGGGTTTAAAAAAAAAAATAATAGAACAGTTACTTATTCAACGAGGATGAATTAGAAGATACGCAGGAACTATTGGTCGCATGTCCCGTCGACGAATACTCTTTACAATCTCTAAAACTAGTTAATTTTTTAGCCGAGCTAGAGGTTACCAACTTGGTTGGAATTTTCGAGGAATTAGTCTTTAATGGAATTTTACTTATGATTCGTTTCGAGGACGACTGAGACGTAGCCGACGAAGGTTTTGTTCGGTTATCACTATGATCCCTCAGATCTTGGCATTTTTCACTGTGTTTCCTGCTGGTCAGCATCTGGTTGGTAGATTGCTGCAGCAGGCCCGTATCGGACACCGGACTGGTGAACAGGTCGTTCGAACCGTGATGCGATGTGGCGGCTTTCGAATTGGTCATCAGATCGCTGGCCGAATAGCAGAATTTCTCGTTACGCATACGTTCGAGTACGCGTACTTTGGCTTTGGTACCTTCTAATTGGATATTCTTCTCTTCTAGCTGGAACCTAAGGTCTTCGTTTTCGATTTTAAACCTATTCAATTGCTGGAATATGTTCAGTCTAGATTTTGAGATACGTTGCACGTGCACATCTAACGCTTCTATTTGATAGGATAACGTTAACAGGTGCCGGTGCAATTCTATAGGATTATATTCGTTCAATATACTGAGTACTTTTTCTTTCGAAAGCGATATATTGCCGCTGGCTGCTTTTGGCACCTCTGAGAAAGACGAATGGCCGCTTAAAAATCCGATCAAAATATCAGGTTTGCCGACGTTACCGTTGCACTGATCGATAGCCGAAGCTGAAGATGTACTGGTCTGCCTGACTAGTGCAGTCTTGCCTGAAGCTGTCGATTCGCCAGCGACGCCACTCTGATCGGCGGAAACCTTACAGTCGTCGCAAGGACACTCGGATTTACTCCTGCATTTGCGTTTCTTATCAAATTCTTCCCTAAGATCTAGCCTGGTGCCGGCTTCTTTGCCATCGACCGAACTCAGCTCTTTGGTGAGCGGATTAGTCGGCCTGTCCAGTTTGGTACCCGCTACTGAGACCGTCGTCGTCGTATCGAACGATAAATTCGACTGTTCGCTAGGCGTCGCGAAGTACGTTTCTCGTTGGCCGCACGTGGACGTCTGCTGAGGCTGCGACTGCTGATCGGAGCTGGACGACGATTGATTCTCTTTGAAAAACTGTACTAATTTTAATAGTTGGCACTTGGCGAAAGGCGTTTGAGCATTGCGAGACGGTTGATTGCGTTCGAAGAAGGTACGATGCTGCTGCTGAGTTTCGTCGCCGCTGCCGCTCAGCCTGCTATTCGGATGCTGTTGCAGGTCGCATTCTGGAGACGAGGCTACTCGCAAACGTTCCTCGAGGTCGCGTTTTTCCGCCGATACGTTTTCCAGTTCGGCCAGCAGTCTGTTGGTTTGCGCGAGATTGGCGAAGTGCTCGCTTTCTATGTCGATTAGCTTTTTCAGCAGTAGATCTCGTTCGTGCTTTAGGTCTTCCAGTTCGCTATCGAGGAAATGCGACCGCAGCGAGCAATCGAATGTGTAATCGGCCGCCGTACAGTTGTTGCCGCCGGTCGTGTTCTTACAAATGAGATCATCGAGACTTTTGCAACGGCGTTTCGACGATGTCAGGCTGCTGCTGATGGTATTCGACGTCGTGGTCGTCTTGCGATTCATACGATTCCACAGATACTCGACCTCCAGCTTTAGTCTAGTTCCTCTACTTTGTATGGTATCGAGTAAGCTTAACAGTTCGTCGTCGGCTTCGCGACTTTTACCGCGACTGCTGCTCATAGCCGACGAATGGTCTTTATTGCTCTCGGTACAGAATCCCGAATCTTGTATGGCGCTACTGGTCACGGACCCGGACGCTTCGCCGCTCCGGGACGCCTTGCCTTGGCTATTGCTACGGTATCTGGGCACCAACGACGACACCAGACATTCTTGATCTCTTAGCTGCTGGCCCAGCTTACGCTTAACTCGTATACCAGGCTCCCATTTGTTGCTGGTCGGCGACATCACAGTCTGAGGCATTTTACGTAGCTGAGGAAACGCTTCCATCACCAGATCGCGAAACTCCAACAAAGCACCGACCTCGTTTTGTAACTCCTGCAAGGCCAACATCGACTTGGCCTGTTCGCTGATGAAATAATGAAACGAAGGCAGATCTGCGCCTCCACCGGCTCCTCCGCCGGCCACCGTAATCACAGCCGACGCCGACGTCATGTTGATGACCGAAGATCGGACACCGGCTCGTTTACCACCTCCTCCTCCTCCGCCGTCATCGTCGTCGTCTTCGTCGGTCAGGCTACGTCGCCGGTCCGCATCCGGCATCGTAGCCGGCGAGATGATCTCGTTCAGCGAATCAATCACCTCGTCCATGGCTGGTTATCAATCGATTCGCGTTCCTTGTTGGTCTAGCGCCGGTCCTACGCCGATGTACATCGTCGTCACCGCTGGTGCACCTAGTACGAGGAGGCGTGCGCTCGGCGTCGTTGCCACCGCTCTCGCTGTCAGCGGAAATGACGCGGAATTCTGCAACATATTAAAATGACAGCGGTATTATTATATGTACGAGCCAGTGAGTCGTGTACTAGTTACGCGAGCCTAAAATATGTACGGTTTGGTACATGAAATTTTTTTAGCCGTTAGAGTGAAATTATTGGTACTAATGTACGTGTACGTGTAACTAAACATGAGTTTCGAGTCATCGAAATGCTACCAAAGCGTGGTCATCTGAATTTATGTATTTCCCTTTCTATCATTTTACATTTCCGACTACAACTGCATTAAATTCATGTTCGTGGCATAAGCCAAAGTGAAACCACTTCTGGCTCGAGCTATAAAAATGACTAATTTCAATAGATTTTTGGATGTAAGATTTTGGGGGCTAGAAAGTATACACAAATAATATGGAATCGGAACAATGAGGTCATTTTTTGTTCATATATCACGTCGAAAATATTTTTTGATTTTTTATCGCTGTCAAAATTGATTTCCTTTGTTTCTAGATTTTTTTTTTCTTTTCAAAATGTGAAGAGCAAGCACTCAACAAACGCATCGTTGACGACAGAAGGGCAGAGGAGGCGTATTACAGGAAAAACGCGAATCATTTTTACGACTCGCACTCATGCAATCTGTAGGATTTCACATTATGGCGATAATATTAAAAAAAAAAAAAAAAACATATAACTTCAAATCCGCACAACCTCGATTGCATCCTCCTCCACTCCATTCCCCTTTCCTTTCGTTCGTATTAATCTCGCCTTTCTCGGAGCCTTGATCTCGAGCCACATATAAATTCATCAGTGGGTTCTTCACGCCATCAATATTATACGATCGCAGTTTCATCCCAAAAATGAAAAAAAAAATGAAGAAAAAAATTGATAACCGACATCGGAGCGCATCGCACTTCGCAAACACCTAAACCTATACGAACGTTAAACCGACGTACATGTAAAAAAAATGACCACCATCCATCGTGTTACTTTATAATAATCGCGCGCGAATGTACCATAGAATATAGATACAGCGACGAAAAAAGAAAAAAGAAAACGGATATGTAATAAGATACGCGTCCGCGCGGCCATTGCCGCCACCATTTACCTCTCTCCCTTTTAGTGTGTTGGTCGCTACTGATGCGATGGTCTTCTGTGTGTAGCGTGTATCTCTACGTATCTATGGTATACCTATCTATACCTGACTGACGTATTATACTGCAGCCAAGGCATACAAAATAGTACACAAATTCCGAAACCGTAAAGTATATAGGTAATTACCAACGGTACATAGGTACAAAAGAGGATGCGCGGTTAGCGTACGCGGTAGGTGTGAAAATGGGCATTAATTACGTCGCCTCTCTGTCTCTCTCGCTCGCTCGTCCGCAGGTACAGGGTCTATCTCTATAGACTACGTACGGTGCGCGCGTATATTCGTAATTTTTTACGCGTCGGGTCGCCTCGACGATACAGTCTCGGTCTCGCTGATCGAATAATCGGCCGCAGAATTCGTATATATGTAATAATAATGGAAAAAAAATTCCATATGCAGGTAGATACCTACAGGTACGTGTCTCTATGTAAGTACCTAAACCTATACATACGCTGCGCTACATAGGCTCGCGCATGTGTGCGGTTTTCTCGCGTTGCGTGGTCTTCGGTTTACCACGAATATGGCGATAGTATCACCCGAGGGTGATTATCTCGACGTTTTCATCAAGGTTTTAATTATTGTTAGGCACTTGTTGGAATTCATATCGAATGGAATATTTACGTAAATTGAAAAATGAAGAAAAAAAATAGCGAAGTTTAGAGGGTATTTAGCCCATCAAGTATGGCGAATGCATGGTCTTTGAGTACGGATCTTGAAATTTCTCAGTGGAAGTTGGTCCCTTTGGTCTAAAACCCTTGTGACAAAATTTTTAGCACCCTACTTCTCTCTTACCACCTTTGGGGGAGGGTGGTAGATGAAACATCGATTTTTGTAAAATTTTCATTTTTTGCAGTTCTTCATCGAATTTTCTCAAACCTGCACAGATGTTAGACACTATGAAGGACTACTTATGGAATTTTTTGTAAAAATTTTCGAGCATTCTTTTGAGATCAAATAACATTTTAACATTTTTAACGGCCATTTTGGTTCAAAAATGCAAAAAACTGATTTTTTCACCTCTTTTTTCATCCTTTAAACGGTCAATTTTGGTCGAAAAAAAACTTTCCAGCTAGTATATCACCAAATACCTACTTTTACACCCCTTACCCAATTTTCACAAAAATTCGTTCATTTTTTGCGATTTATAAAATTTCAAAAAAAAAATAAAATTAAAATTAAAATAATTTGAAACAAACTACATAAGAAACAAAAAAGACTGAATTTGGGCTAAAACGACTTCACTTCAATTGGTCTCTTCTCAAAATTTTAGTATAAATTTTCCCCTGAAATATTACGAAATTAGTTCTAGAGGGCACTACAGTAGTAACGCAACCTTATACGTAGGTAAAAAAATTTCCATTTTCAACTCGACTGAGCTGCATTCGCGTTCGCGAAAATATCCTATAATTATACAATTCCGTACGTACGAACGAATTATAGTACCTGCGAATCGAGTTAATGAATGCAGGCGGTATTTAAACCCAAGACGAGTATATGTATAAAGATAGAAACTGCACGAGTGGTAACCAGATACGTATAATTTTGATGGCAGCTCGTCATCGAGCGTAGATGAAAGGGAGACATACTTCCACTATAATACTAGAAGAAGAAAAAATGAAAAGGTGATGGTACTCGTATACGAGACTGTGTACGTTACGTCATTGAAAATCATACGTATGAAATCTCATTTCACGTATACGACTGTATGGGCATTCAACAGAGAGTCCATAAAAATTGCAACGTTACTGCGGTACGGCGATAACAAGGAGCTCATGTATACTAGACCGCATTGCATCCGTCGAAGGGAGCTTGCACGACGATGTGGAAATACGGTTTATGGTTACGTGTATACGACTGCAGACTGCAATGTACACTTACTCGCACACTAGCAAAATGAGACGAACGTGTGTACCAATGGTTCGATGCGAAAGGTACTAACACTACTTATGGAGTGTAGGACACCCACCATATGTAACTCACGGTGACAGGGAGACTCGTCACTTGATAGAGACGAAAGAGGATACGGATGATAAAGGGGGTAAATTGTCATCCACGCGTTACCCGCCATGTACTAATATTAATAATCTGGAATACACGATGGTTATTCGACTGTATCTCTGTACGCATGCGAGGGACTGCGTTGTGCTGGAATCACGCTAAGATGAAGATAGAGCATAGGCATTGCATTGTGCTCCGGTTTCGGTTCGCCGTTAATTGTACATATTCATTTGGAGTACATATTATATGTATGTACGTACTATTGGTAGATCGCCCGGTCTAATAATACATAATCGACCATATGCATGGTAATAACGCACTCGACAAATGCGAGCAGTACTGGAAATACTACATACGTATGGTGGGCTATGAAACAATAGGGGTCTGTTAATATGTCATACGGTGTTCGGATTTCATAAGATATACTGTCACTTTGTTAAGTTTTGTCGTCTGTACATTGAAGAGAGATCTCTCATTGAATGTGTGTGGACGTAGAAACGATGCAGAAGCGGAGAAAATACGTATCTACGTATTGTAAGAACGACGACGACGTGCGAAAGTGCTCGAATTCTTGAGCTAGATGAAGTACACCTATAGGGAGAAGGGGAGTAGAGTGCAATGAAGGGTTTGATTGCCATTCAGCGCATCTTTATTGAAGTCAAGTGTATGATATTGATTTTGTATGGAATTCTGTTGTTGAGAAGTTCAAAATATCGAAGAATTATCCATTTTTGGCAGTTTTCTCGAGCGGAATGCCCTGAAGAAGTTGAAAAACTCAATGTTTTTTCGACTCAATTTTTTCTTTCACACCTCCCTTACTTTTCCCCCCAGAAAACCCGTAAATCCAAAATTGGACGTTTTTGACACCTTCCCAACAATTGCCTTTTTTCGGAGAAAATTGCATCACAAAAAATTGAGTTGGATAATTCAAAAAATTAATTAAAATTTAACATTCAGTGTTACCTATGGAAGGTAAAAGGTTCCTAGTGAAAATGTGCGATTTTATGTTGTGAAAAAAGGGAGAAATACTCATTTTCGCGATTTCATTTCATATTATTGAAAAAAACGTCGATTTCTAAAATTTTTGGGCAAAATTCTCAAACTTTGACTTTGTCGTCAAAAAAAGTCAGTTTACCCTCCCTATCCTCTCCCCCGGTAAAAAATCAAACCATTTTTGAAAAAAAAAATGGGCAAATGTTTTAATAAAAAATCATAAAAAATTAGGATTTCTTTTTAAATAATTCGTCAAGTTGATTTTTTTAAATGAAGAGATTATTTGCTAAAGAAACATTTTTTTTTTCCAGTAAAACGACAAAAAATATTTGTGAAAAAAATAATTTTTCTGAAGAAGATTATATTTCAATGTTTCTTTATTACAGAGATTTTTTTGAGGGGGAAAAAAATAAAAAAATAATTCATGAAAAAATCCAAAAAAATATTTTTGAATAAAATGAAAAAAAATTAAATGATTTTTTTTGGATGAAAAGATCATTCAAAAAGCCAAAGAAAATTTTTTTGAAAGAAATCAAAAACGTTGATAATGCGGTTCACTTCATTTGGGAGGAAAAAGAAAAAAATTGAGAAAGCATTAAAAAAAATTTCGATGCTGATTTAGAATATCAGTTTCGGTTGGAATCGTTGAAAATTTCAAAAATTGATATTAAATAAGATCGACTATAATTTTGATGAAAATTTATGTATTTGATGAAGGGTTTCAAAAAAATCAATTCCAATTGGAAGAACCAGGTTTCTTCGAAACGCTCTCTCTCTCTCAAAAAAAAAATCAAAAATCTTCCATTTCTTTCATTCGATTTCCTTCAAAAAACAAGAGTGTTTCTACTCCAAATTTACTCTCAACTTTACAATATAAATAAAATCAACAAACATCCAGAGGGAAAAAAGCTCTCTCTGCTAATTCACAAGGTAACCATACATCGTAATTCCTGGCAATTACAACTCGACAACAACACTGTTTACAAGTTACGCACATACCGAAGAGCAAATACATCGAACAAGATAATGAACCAGCCGAAAAAAAAATTATTCCTAACAAAGCCAACTATTACGCATTTAACCTCTCACAAAAATTTCATTATTTCATTAATTACCGCTACTTAGTTTTTTTTTGAGCGAGCCGAGAATCGAGGAAGGGAGGGATATCGCGTCATCATTATTACAAATCGTAGGTACTCTAGTTGAATGAAAAAAAAAAGAATAACTTTACCGGTCGTCGTTCGTCGAGTCTAATGAGTCATGTAGATAATTTAAAAAACTTGGTACGATTCGCATTAACGTGTCATTCTGTTTAATTTTTCGAAAAAAAAAAAACAAAAAAAAATTACGCGACAATTAACGTAGCAGAGATTACTGACCTCACTGTATTGTGCGGCTTGGTGGTGGGTATGGGTAAATGAAAACAGCACCTTCGAAGTATATACGCAATCGAACACAAAGTTTTCGATTGTGATTTGAGTTTGGAGAGAAAGAAAAACATAAACCTACTCACGTGACAAGGTCAAACATGAAAATCGTCTCGAGGAGTGGAAATTCTTTTCGCCGCCGTATAACGGGTACTTTTTTATAGCAGAAAAATTACGATTACGAGCGACGCGACGGGCGTTTTATTCGATCGTATATTATGGGTACCTATATAAATTGGCTTGTAAATAATAGCTCGATTTTCTCGACTTACCGGTGTATGAGAATTTTTTTCGCCGATATAGGTGCTATTTAAGGTACAGATATTTGGATAACAATGCGCGAATGAAAAGGTCGTAAGTTACGTCTAACGTACTGTAACACATTTCAAATACGCGTATCACAAAAGGAAACATTTTTTTTTCGTCGATCAATGGTACCATGTATGATTTATATTCGTATATCTCGTGCTGTACGCAAGATATAGCACACCATAGAAACAGCACGTTGCTACTTTTTGGCACACCAACACACTGATACACTCGCGTTTGTATGTAAATGAATAATATAGTAAATACACGGTACACAGAAAGCTTATAAAATTATATCGCACAGTCCCTTATCGATTGCTCGCTTCAAACTGCAGACAAGTTCAACTTCCCTACACAATTTTTCATTATCGCCCCGACCACCTTACGCCACCCGACGCCTTGTGGTTCGTGTATTGCACGAGAACGCGACGACGAGCGACGTCGCTCGTATAACCATAAATTTGCGCTCGAAAAACGCGCGCCAAACACGTTACCCAATGTCGATAGAGCGGCAAAAGAAGCCCGATTAACAAGTGGGAGAGGCAAAACCTGAGAATTTTTCAAGAATATGGGTTACTTGTACCGGGCGAACCTCAACGTAATGAATCTGAACCGAGAAACTTGATGGCTTTTTGTACAAAAGGTGGGCAGAGCCGAAGTTGGCGGTATTGTTTTCTGTTTGGTTTTCTAAATAGTCGATCCATTATATTATTATATTCGTAGATGAGGCAGTCTTTTAGAAAAATAATAAACTAATCACGAAAATCGTTCGTATTTTTGTACTTGATGACCTTCGTGGTATGTAAATTGGTTAAAGTTTGGGTTTTTTACTCCGTTTCGAACATTATTCACAAAGCTTTTCTCACGTAGGCATAACGTTCGTCTTCTTTTGCGCGTAGTTCGCGTGATGGGTAAATATTATGTGCTAGGGAAAAGGTAAGAGGGCGGGAGTACAAAGGCGGTGGCGTCATTTGCTAGTAATTTGTGAGCTTTCTACTGTATGAAATAATTTTTAATCGATGGATGGGGTGTATGAAAAGAAGAAACGATTTTTGAATAATTAAACGAAGAAGGACGGCCATTTAGGTTACAACCAAAATTCATCGTCAAAATTCAATTTTTTTCCAGAATTTCTTACATGGAAAATTGAAAAAAAAAAAACTCTACCGCACTTATGCGTTAGAATAGCTGATTTTCGTTTTTT
>FIZT01002457.1:0-23405 GCA_900065295.1 Paracoccus marginatus
GAAATGAATTTGATTAAAGACAATTCATTGCATGCTGCTTAATGTAGATATTACTAATTCATGAACATGAAATGGAAAAATATTTTCTGTTTTAAAAATCATCAGTCCATTTCTACTCTCATCGGCGCATTCTCAGCGCAGTCCATCGAGATTTTCTCGGTGGCTCGTCGATTGGGTCCAACTCTGGTGACCAGGGCACTTTTCACCATCTTACCCGGGGAGGCTCTTCTGTAATTCGGGCAAGCCCATCTGGTAGGCCCACCTTTGGCACCGCGCGCTGCAATCGATTAGTTTCGGCAATTGTTTTTATTGGTGTGGCAAAAAATTTAATTTCAACACAGATTTTTACGTTTGGTATCTCTGTCTACATTCCAGAATGGCGAATGCAATCCTGTAATCCGTAGCGTACTGGACGTCGTACATAAGCTAAGAACGTCCGCGGATCCGGCGTTATCCGCTCTATCGGCCTCTCTATCAACCAGACAGCTGCTAAGGATCGCCAAACGATTTTCCAAGTTTTCTTCTCACGATGTATTCGAAACCATTCAACGAGCCTGCTTAGCCAAGTAAGCCCATCGCGTAGTAAATTTCTCGCCCGAGGAGTGTAGACTCATGTTGGGGGAGGGGGGGTAATCAGTAGGTATAATCACGATTTTCAGGTGGTGCTTGTCACTTGTGTTTTATATTATTTTCGTTTCGATCGTGTTCTAGATTCTTACCACCGTTGACTAGGCAAGCTTTGGATACGGCTCTGTTTAAAGCCGGAGTGCATCCGCTTCCTGTGACTGTGCCGAATTTCAAGGAGTGTAAAATCCAGGATCAGAATGTGATCATTGGAGATACTGTCGTGCCTCGGTATCAGACTCAGGATTCGGCCAAAGTGCCGGATGTGCTTTTTTACGATCTGCCTCAGGTATGGTCGGTTTGATAAATCGAGGAAAATTTTTAATTTTTATCGATTTGAGAAAAATACGACTTTTTTAAAAAATCGTAAAATATCAAATTTTTTGAACTTTTTATTTATTTTTTTTAAATTTGTGAAAAAATTATGTTTCAGGAAATTTTGTTAAATTTACCAAATTCTGAATTTTTTGAATTAGAAAAAATTCATTTTTTCTTTAGAAAATTATTAAAATTTGAATTTTTTTAAAAATCGTAAAATTAAAAATCTTAAATTTTCAATTTTTAGAAAAATTTTGAAAAAATTAAATTTTCGGAAATTTTGCAAAACTTGTAAAATTCTGAATTTTTTGAAATGGATAAAAAATTATGAATTTAAAAAAATGATAAAATTTCAAATTTTAAAAAATCCAATGAAATATTGATAAAAAATTTTTTTTCCGAAAATAGAAAAAATTCTTATTACTTTTATTTTTTTCTTGAATATTTCTAGCATACCGATTTACTGGAGCAATTGTTGCAAGATTTCTCCATCAACGAGCACCTTCTGTTGGTCGGAAATCAAGGAGTTGGCAAGAATAAACTGACGGATAAATTACTGCAGATGCTGAACCGACCTCGGGAATATATCCAATTACACAGGTAGCCTCCTCTACGCAGTGCTGCTCTCCAAATTCTGCCCTTTATTGAGAAAGCTTTTTATAGAGACACGACTGTGCAGTCTTTGACGATGCAGCCTATGATCAAGGACGGCATCGTCTGGTACGACGACTCTCCGCTGGTGAAAGCAGTCCAAAGAGGGCACGTTTTGGTCGTCGATGAAGCTGACAAAGCTCCTACACACGTTACCTGTATCCTAAAGGTACGCCGCCAGTGCCTCGAGATCGTATCGTGTTTTGATGAATTTCTCAAGTACGCGGATTTCTTTCTGTAGACTTTGATCGAATCGGGTGAAATGATTTTATCGGACGGAAGACGTATCGTACCAGCTAATTCTTCGTATCCGGATGATGGGAAAACGTTGAAAATACATCCTGATTTTCGAATGATCGTATTAGCCAACAGGCCGGGATTCCCATTCCTTGGAAATAACCTGTTCGCAGCGTTAGGTGACTTGTTCAGCTGCCATATTATCGACAACCCTAAACCGGAATCCGAAATCCAGCTGTTGCAACAATACGGTCCGGACGTGAACTTGGACACGATTCGTAGAATAGTGAACTCGTTCGGTGAACTGAGAGGTTTGGCCGATAGAGGAATGGTCTCGTATCCTTATTCGACTCGCGAGGCGGTCAACATCGTCAAACATTTACAAGTGAGGCCATTCTACAGTATTGTTGATGAAAAAGAATGGCATCATGTACGAGATGCTTTTTTCGTAGGCTTTTCCAAACGATTCGATCACAGAAGCCGTCAGCAACGTGTTCGATTTCGACAGGTACAGCTCAGATATGAGGGAAATTCTCCAGAGAGTTCTCAACGATCACAAAATACCCGTTCAGTTGGTCGGTATGAAGAAAAAACCTGGTAAGTCTTCGACGATATTAATAATTTGCGTTTCAAACGCGGCTAATATCGTAATTTCACTTCGAATGGTTTGTTTTCCTTTCGGTCAGCTGAGAATTTGCAACTCACCATCGAACGTAACAGCGGTCTCGACGTATCTGGTCCCAAACATGGCAAAGTGGACGCTAATAATGACCCCCACGTTGGTGGAAATACCTGGGCTGGTGGTACTGGAGGTCGAGACACGGCCGGACTTGGAGGTAAAGGAGGACCGTACAGATTGGACGCTGGGCATACCGTTCATCAAGTAAATAGACCTCATTTGTCGACCGTTTCCATTTATTACATATTTTTTTCCTCATCTTATGAATTTTATTTCAGCTTAGCGACGAGGAGAAGAACTCAATACCGGAGCATGTGAAACAAGCTGCCAGAGAAATGGGCCAGAAAGCCTTCAAAGAACGTTTAAAAGAAATTCAAATGAGCGAATATGATGCCAAAGTGTACAATGAGTTTTCAGCATCGGTTCAGAACCAGGTATGCGGACTCGAGGCTAGTTCAAAATAAAATAAAAGTGAAATGAAACGCGAGATTAATCGTAGAGATGGGTGTGTTGACAGGTACAAGCGTTACGTGTGATATTGAGCAATTTGCAAGCCAAGTCGAAGGAAAGGCAATGGACGAGACATCAAACTTCCGGAGAACTCGATGATGCTAAATTAGTTGAAGGTTCGTTACTTTCAGTTCGACCTGAAGTATCAAATTTTTAGCCCAGCATGGCATACAGGGGGTCCACAAAAAAAAACAGAGAAATCGATTTGAAAAAAATGAAGGTTTAGAATAAATAATCAACCATTCGAGATTTTGACATTTTCCCCCTACGTCTCGTATAGGTATCACCGGCGAAAGAACCATTTACCGCAGACGTACCGACGTCGAACCGGAACTAGGAGCGCCTCAGATCAAGCCAAAACGTCTAAGGTTAGTAGTCGACGTATCCGGCAGCATGTACCGATTCAACGGCTACGACGGTCGATTAGATCGTGAAATGGAAGCAGTGATCTTGGTGTTGGAAGCTCTGCAAGGACACGAATCCAGAATCCAGTACGATATCGTAGGCCATTCAGGCGAATCGTACAATATCACTTTTGTATCGAAGAAAAATCCGCCATCGGATAATAAACAGAGGTTGGATGTGATTAAGGTAAGTCGAGATTGAGGTAATTGGCAAAAATTCGACGATCCGAGATCAAATTCATCTGATTTTTTGTGTGTAGACAATGCACGCCCACGCTCAATTCTGCATGTCCGGCGATAACACCCTGGAAGCCATCAAAGACGCCATTAAAAGACTTGAAAAAGAGAAAGAAGAATTCGACGAAGGTATAGTTATCGTCTTATCCGATGCCAATCTGTCCAGATATGGAATTCCACCGAAACACTTGGCGAACGCTTTACAATCCAGTGATACCGTCAGCGCCTACGCCATATTCATTGGTTCGCTGGGCGATCAAGCTGTCAGGTTGGTGGTTTATTTTTTCACGCGAATGAAAAACATCGAGGAAAGATGGCATCAAACAACTAATTTATTTCAGTCTCTTTTTTAAATACATTCAAATAACAAATTAAACGAGAAACAAAAGTGGGTTAAAATTAAAATACTCTTTTCGTTTACAGATTAACAAACGCTCTACCGGCAGGTCGAGGATTCGTTTGCATGAATTTAGAAGACATTCCTCAAATTATCCAACAAATATTTACTGCTTCGTTGCTACGAACAAATAAATAAATTGTTCAACTTGATATACAAAAACTTCTCTAGGAAAATTGACAATTGAAAATAAAATTAATGGTGGTGTTATTGTTACTGTTCTGTTTTTTTTTGGTTTTTTTTTTACATCAAATATAAGTTTTGTTGCCAAAACTTGACGATTATATTTGTTTAAATTTAATTTCGTTGACTAGTCGATAGTTTTAAAAAATTAAGCTAATAAAATTCGTACAATTACGAATTAAAATTCAATATGGCCACGTTTTAGAAAATAATGTTGAAGATTAAAACATTCAACGTAGTTTTGAAGGTGAAAAAAAAAATGGATAAATAACGTAAATGTAGAATCTTCGAAATGTTTAAATAAGCTTAATTTAGAATTCGGAGTACGAAAGTGAAAAAAAAAGCTAGTAATTTTCAAAATCGAGAAAAAAATTAATGAAAATAATACAACATATCACATGAGACTAAATTGGATTTGTTTTTCACTTCTAGAAATTGGCAATGTTTGATTAGACGAATTTCTTCAACTACGAATTTTTCTTCTGAGCCAAAAATACGGTATGTTGGCCGCCGCTGGAGACTTTAATTATATTATAATCTTGAATTTGCTTCCCACTGACGAGTTGAGGTTCGAGAACGTCTTCCTCGCTGCCGTTACCTAATTTGTAACTGTCGCCCATGCCCCAACTGTACGCTTCGCCTGAAATTTAATCATAATTAGAATGATATCGAATAGGCGAATACCTATTTTGGAGATATTTTAACGTACCTTCTGTTGTAACCGCGAATGATACGCAACTTCCACAAGATATCGAAACCACTTCTTTGTTTTCCAAACTTGGTATTAAAGTAGGCACTTTTGCATCGTCGCAATCTTTTCCCAAACCCAATCGACCGTATTCTTTTCGTCCCAACACGAACGTTTTCCCTATACAAAAATCAGAGTTGAGAAAAACGATTCCGAACAAGGTGAAAATATTTAAAAAAATTTACCTCTATCGTCTAAAGCTAGAGTATGATGTTGGTCACCACATATAGATGTCCATTTCCTACCAGTTGAGAATGGTTTGCTAACTGTAGGCCAAGTGTAAATTTGAGGATCGTCTAATCCTGTACAACGATCGATATTAACAAAGGAAATAATCATTTCGAAGACGAAATCGCAAAACACTTACCTAATTGATAATAATTATTCAATCCGAAAGAAAATATATCGTTAGTAAGGTGCTCTCTGGCAAACGAATGAAGACTACCGGTCCAGATTTCGTCGAATTTCGTCTTCGGATGCGGTATTAATCCGGGATTCAATAAATTGCCTGAAAAACACTTCGAATGAGATTTTTTCATAATCAGGAAGTAGTAATGAGGAGCAAGATACCTACCTAACCCACGTCTAGATCCGCGATCGGCAAATCGAACCGATATTCTACCAAGCTGGCCTTGTTCGGCGCATCCTAAACTGTATAACGATCCGTCTGTAGACAATATAAGTAAATGATCCGTACCAGAAGAGATTTTCGCGGCGCCATTCATAATCAAAGTTGGTATCTTTTCTTTTCCGTTCGGTGTCAAACCCATAACACCGTGATTGTCCTTGAAAAAAAAAAAAAATTAAATATCATAAAATAATCGCGAAGGTATAAAAATATCAATTTCATCACTTACTCGGAACGATCCCCAAGCGTAAACTTTACCGGTATCGGTAAGAGCAGCTGAATGCGAATCGCCGGCCGTTACCTGAACGATTTTCTCATCTAAATTTACAAGACCAGGAATTGCTTCGGTTTCAGAAGTGGTCTCACGACCAAGAGCGAATTCATCGTTACAGCCCCAACTGAAAACCTAATACAAGTATCAATCATTAATGTTGATACAATTCTATAAGGCTATAATCTAGTAACGTACTTTTCCACTTTGGTCGATACATAACGTGTGCATTCCACCTGCACAAATATCGACTATTTGGTTTAGATCTTTAACCAAAGTTGGTCGTTTCCGTTCACCTTCATCTTCTCCTATTCCTAACTGACCAACGTCGTTTTGACCGCATGTAAAAACACTTCCGGCGCCGAGTGTTTGTTGAGAAATTGGGTTTAACGTCAACCCTGCAATAAACCAAATAATTAAATAAAGTGCATGCGATATGAATAGCGAGTCACTTAGAACGATCACGTGCCAGTTATCGAATACTTTTTGGATGAAATTGAATCTGAAGGAACTGTACTTTTTCTTTTGGTTGTTGATCTTCTTGAAGACATGATTACGTTAGAATTCCGTTGAAAATGAAATGCACGATCAACAGTTGACGTGACGATTGCGATAAAGTTCCGGTAGCGGAGTCTCCGTTGGAAACGTAATCAATTGGAGATACACTATTTATAAGCTTAATAAATAATTTGAAGTTTAAATAACGGTTTTATCTAGAAAATTGTTCTAAAATGTTAATCAAAATTCAAAATCACAATCACAAATATTCACAATCACGTTTTGTTATTTTCGTTGCGAATTTTTAAATTTTTGGCTCAACTGTTGAACAATCAGTGTAGCCAAAAAGCTGAATTTAAAAAGTAGCGATAAAAATAATTTTTTAAATAAATTTTCGTTTTTGTTTTGCATAAAATTAAATTGATGTTTTATTTTTTTAAAAGTCATTTTTGATTTGATCCGAAGTTTTTTTGATGGTCATCGAGTTCCAGTAATTCTAGAATCCAGCAATGTAAAAATTCGAACATTAACTAGAAAAAGAGTGAAAAATAAATGAAATTAAAATTATCAATCAAATAGAATAAATAGATACAAAATAATAAAAAAAATTTAATTAAAACAATATTATTCACATTAAAAAAACATCAGAACTTGATCAACACCATCAACACGATTAAAATTAATTGAATTAATTCACATTTCAATTTTAAAATCAACAATCATTACGTCGCCAATTTGTCGTAGTATTTCATTTTTTTAACCGCTTCTTCATCGTCCTGCAAAAAATAAGGAAAGAAATACACTCCTATGTAGCAACAGTTTTAAAGCAAAAGTAATAACGATGAGCTCAGATTTGAAAACAGCGAATAAAAATACGTGATTCATACTTTTTTAAACAAATGCGATCTTTTCAACGCAACTTTACGATGATTAGCTTTTGAAACTTGGAAATTTTCCACATCCACAACCATCTTATCACAGTCTTTTTCTAATTGAAGAATCAGGTCATTTATATCTCTTCTTTCTTCGTTTTGAGGATACACTTTGATTTTTTTATACCGATTCGGAACACGTTCGTCGTTATTTTTTCTGCAGAAACAAAATCAAATAAAATCAAGTACAGTACAAAGTATCAAATTAATAAGAAGTCCGTCAGTCGCATTAAGGTTTCGAAAACTTACTCATTCGATAAGGATAATTCACCCAAGTCAATATCTGCGCTGATATCGTTGATTTTAGGTTGTGGTTTTATTTCTTTACTTCTCTGCGGCAAAGGGAGGGCCACTTTTTTGAAAATTTCGAGTAATTCGAGCTTTGGTAAATTAGCGGGCACTTTGATGCTCAACTGGAAGAAAACACAATCATTGTGTTTTTAGCCCAAAATAAACTTTAGGTGCCTTCAACGACCCAGGTAAATACTAAATTGTGTGTTTGAAAATTACCGAGTCTAAGATCTGATGAAGCTCCTGTTCAGGTAACAGATCTGGATGTAGTATTTTATTCAGCTCCATATTACTGATTAGTATTTTTTTTCCTCGGTCATGTTTTGCAGAGCTGTGATCATTTAATCATTTTGAAAAGTTACAGCATCTCTACCCCGGAGAGTTTTCGATCATATTTTGATAGCTTGATGTTTGATTTAATGATTTTAAATTTTAATATTGAAAATGCTGATTGACTGAATGTTGAAATTGTAAATTTTTTAATGAAATTGAACATAAAAGACGTGAAATTGTGAAAAAAACATTTTAAAATGAAATCTTGTTTATCTTTGTTATCATGTTATTATCACATACTCAACTATCGATTAGGGCTTTAATCGATCAGAAATAATCGATTTCCGATCGATTTTCAACTCCAATCCAACACTTTCATTGTTTTTGTGGCAGCACTGGCAGCAGCTGTGGTCTAAGGCTGTTTTTTATCTATAAAAAAAAACTAGGTAAACAAAACCTTGTGCTTTGTTTCAATTTTTGTGTTTCACCAGATTCACTTTTGAACTTTTTTGTTCGTCGGTTTTCTGTTAGATTTTAGGATTTAATGAGATTAAATAAGCCTATCTTGATGTTACCTGGGTCACCCGAGTAACTTCAGAAAAGGTACGTCAACAGTTGACTTTTTCCTACAATACCGGCGCAACGTACCATCAACTCTGTGCTTTCTTTCAGGCATTCATGTCTTCCGAAAATTTACTATTCGATCAGGCTAATCTGACGATTAGAAAGAATATTCCGTTTCCCTTGTACCTTTGGGCTCAGGCATTACAATGTTTCCAGGTATGTTTTCTTGTCTTACTTCATCTTGAAGGTTTTTAATCTGCGCTACTAATCTGTAATTTCAGTGCGATCTATTGAAAATCCTCGATGTTATAAACGACACCGGTACTACTATAATTCAAACTGATAAATCTTGGCATTTAGAAATACGTGACGATGATAATAGAACCATCTGCTCGTAAGATACTAAAATTTCTTCACTACTTTATCATTATCCAAGTTACTAATGTGCTCGTGTTACTATTCTTGTAGATCTAACAATACATCTTTCGGCGAACACGGTTCTTATGTTTGGGAAGTGAATGTCTCAAAATGTGAACCCATTTGGGCTGAGCATCCACCTTATAATGAATTAGAACGTTAGTAAAATGAACAAGACATACAAGGTCTCACTTCGTGTTACTCTAATCTTTTTTTTTTTTCAGCGGCTTTATACGTTTTGCTTATTTCCATATCTTGTTTCGTTATTGCGAAATTATGCGTAATAATTCATCGCAATCAGTCTATATGCATGAACGGGCAGACCGAGTTGGTTGAGTCGGATATCGAAGGCGTAATAACATTAATGTTTGACATTCCCTCACGGTTTATTTCGGTACCTATTTCTCATTTATCAATTTTTTTTTTTTATAGGATTTCCCGTTTCCTTCTGACGTGAGTAGATTACTCAGGCCAGTTGTTCAAACCGAGCAAGATCAGCGTAGAATAAAATCTCTCGATGTGTTTCGCGGTATCGCTATTGTTTTGATGATATTCGTTAATTATGGCGGCGGCGAATACGGTTTTTTTAAGCATTCGCCTTGGAATGGTATTACGATAGCTGACGTCATATTTCCGTGGTTCGTTTACTGATTGTGGCGTCGGATTAAAATACTGATGATTCATAATAATTTTATCATTGACCTTTGTTCAGGTTCGCTTGGATTATGGGTGTCAGTATCGCGATCAAGATAAAATCTGAGTTACGAAACAGCTTATCCAGAAGGGCTATTTTGAGCAAAATACTCCTACGATCTTTCTCTTTGATCGTTCTGGGTATCATTTTGACCAATTTGAGACACGATGATCTCAACACGATAAGAATTCCTGGTGTTTTACAGAGGCTCGGAGCGGCTTACTTTATCTGCTCTGTTATCGAGCTGATGTTCATGCAACCTCAACCTATTCTACCGGTGTGTAGAAATTTATCGCTCGTGATTTATCTCGTTCGTTATTATTGTTTACTTATTATGTGAGTTTTATTCTCATTTTATACGCAGAGCGATAGGTACTTGATGATTGAAGATCTCTACGAAAGTGTTTACCAATGGCTAATTATAGGAGTGTTGACCTTGCTACATGTAGCAATCACTTTCCTCTTACCTGTACCTAATTGTCCTACTGGGTACCTTGGTCCCGGTGGATTATACGATCATTCGTCTCATTACAATTGCACCGGAGGAGCTGCCGGGTACATTGATCGATTACTATTCACACCAAATCACATTTACCAAAGAGCTACTTGTTATTGGGTGTATAAATGCGACGTACCTTACGATCCTGAAGGTTTTAATTTTTTGCACGACATTTTTCTCGTTCTACGATCGTAGCAAGTCTCGAGTATGAATGTTGATTTCAGGTTTGCTCGGTACATTAACCACAACTTTATGTGTTTATTTTGGCGTGCACGCTGGCCGTATTATACTCGTTCATATAAGCACATACGATCGAATAAAACGATGGATAGTGTGGTCTCTATTCTCGGTTAGTTCTTCTGCATTTCATCAACCTACCTACCAATATAGTGCGCCATTCACACGATTAATTACGGTTTCAGGGCTCGCTAGCTGGCGTTTTATGTGGATTTTCCAAAGAACAAGGCTGGATTCCTTTGAATAAGAATCTATGGTCTTTATCTTACGTTTTATTGTGTAGTAGTTTGGCTTTTCTACTTCTTTCATTGTTGTTATATGTGATCGACGAGAAAAAATGGTGGAATGGGTCACCATTTCGTCAAGCTGGTATGTTTTCAATAGAACATGACTTTTTAGCTTATCATCTTGCTTGATAATCATTGATAATTCTTATTTCGTTTTCAGGTATGAATGCTATTCTACTTTACGTTGGTCACGTAGTGATGAAAAGTTCGTTTCCCTGGCAATGGAAAGAAATGTTTGGTCAGTCGACTCACTTGGAAAATTTGATCATGGATGTTTGGGCAACAGTGTTATGGATAGTCATTGCTGTTATTTTATACAAAAAGAAAATATTCTTCAAGATTTAACTGTACCCAGCGTACTTCATTCATTTTTCTAAAGCGATATCATTACACTGTGATTGTGGCGATCGCGATCTACAGAGATCTTTAAGGTACTCTTGAGTACTTAGTATCATTGATTGGTGTCTTTAGTGAGATAATTTTTAAGTCATTTTCGTATATTTTTTTATTCCACTACGAATAAACTGTAGTAAAACTTTCACCCATGATTTTTTTTTTCTCAAAATAAAAAACCAGATACGAATAAATAATATTATTTTCGATGTGAAACGTAGTTTCTTATAATAAATAAATCGTAATAAAGTCGTAGATTCGAATATCAATGTCGAAAAGAAATCTTAGTCTAGAAATAAATAAATAAATAGAAAATTGGATAAATAAATAAAGGTACTACGATGATGAAGCAACTAAAAAGTTACGATTTCACTTTTAATTGCAGTTTCGTTATATTCCTTAATGGAACTATCAGTTTCAGGTACGCTATCACTTTCTCGCTTGTTAATACTGTTTGCGAATTGGCATTTCTTGTCCTCATCTTCGTAAGACTCTTCGTCTTTGATTTTCACAAGCTTGGTTTCGATTCCTGGCTCGGTTTTTGATTTCCTTTTATTCTTACTCTTGCAGCAGTTTTGCTCGTACAGAAGTCTCATTCGTTTTACTTCAGCGTCTGGTATGGTCCATTCGACAATCAGACTTTTATCACGTTTTGAAGGATCTAGTTTTCTACAAAACTCCGGTAGCTCGAGTCCCAGTTCTTGCATCAGCAATGTCATAATATCGTCGACGTACGTATGTATTAATAAATCAGCTCTTTTATCCTGAAGAACCACACACTCGTTATATGTAAAAACAAAACTAATTCACTAAGTAATAAAAAAAAACTTACGAATTTAGTCGGCTGTAGATTACAAATCACCAATCGACCGTTGTTGTATTTTTTCGTATTGAGTGGTAAAATTCCACTAGGAACTATTTGTAAAGTTGTACCCAAACAGATACTCAAATCTGCTAAGCTACAACATCACAATACACATTGTAAATACATCGAAGATTGTGTGTTTCGATGACACGATCGTTTGGATCAATCTACAAGTACGTACCACGAATGGAAATCAGCCAATCCTAAATCTTTTTCGGGTAAATTATGCTCCCAGTCTAAAATAGTGTCGTGTACTTTACCACGGCAAGGTCTGCCGTTACTTTTCGTCACAGGACACGACTCATCCAAGCATTTCTGACCCACCGATGATGTAGCAGAAGTTCTAACGAATTGTCTGCAATAATTTTACTTTTAATACTTCATTAACCAACAAAATACGATTCTGAATAACATGACGACTTGGAAATACCTCTGACACTGATGACACTGTTCAATAAACATATTACCATGCAGTTCGGCCAAATATTTACGTTGCAGTCCGGATCTCAAGTGAAGCCCGTCTATATTTTGGCTTATTACGAATTGAATTTTACCTGCGAGGTTGAAATGATATGTAAAAAAGTCGTCGATTAGTTCAAAGATGTATTTTTCAATACTAACCAGCGTTGGCTAATTTCACAATAGCCATGTGTGTTTTTGTCGGTACAGCTTCGTCGAAAGATACGTTGATTTTCGGTTTCTCGCCTTTTTCTTCTAATGTCCATACTCCCTTGGGACCTCTACAGCGTTAATGATCGGATATGAGTACTTTCTAGACGATAAAATCACTTTGAAGATGGTTTCTGTACCTGAAATCCGGTATGCCAGCCGAAGTACTGATTCCAGCTCCGGTATGGAGAACTACGTGTTTGCTCGAGTTTATCCATTCGGCTAGGGTTTTCACTTTCTTTTTCACCTCTTCCGAAGTGTCGAATTTCTATAAAGGAGTAATAATAAGTATCTCGAGAGTGAATCGATCCAGTCGGTGATTAATTGTGGTACTCACTTCTGCTATACCAAGTTTACCCTTGTTTGAATAAGGCGACAGACCATCAGCGTAACTGCACGACATCTCCGAGACATTAATTCAAATTCGAAAACAATTTTACAATTTACCAAACCTTTAAATCCATTATTGAGTAAATGAACGATGGCTACTGTACTGTAGACACCGTGATAAGCAGAAGCACACAGAGGAGGAGGCGGCAGATGGTTAGGAGACTGCGGTAGGTGAAAGGGTAAAACGGTAGCTCGTAAGTGATCAATTCTATTTCGATAGCTTCGTATTTTTTGAGATAAAATTTGCGATATTAATAGAAATCGCTGTTGTTCTCAATTTTTTACTTCGATGAGTAAGCTGAATGACAGAAATTAATATTTCTCTCAATTTTTCAAACACTCAATGTGTTTCCCTCCACCGTTAATCCCCCCTCTTTCACCACCAAATGGAAAAAATGTCTACACACGTCAATAAAATTATATTTTAAAACCATAAATTCAAATCATCGGTACACTATTACGAAGTAACATTTGAGAAGTATTCCACATCATGATCAAAGTACTCGCCAGTGAAAAATCCAACTCGGTACCATCGGGGGAAGTCTTCAATTTATTACACGCGGCCACGTCCATGTACTCTTCGACGGAAGCCATCGGTACCAAACCTTCCTTTAACCACTGAATGGGTAAAAAGGTATCCCCGTGTCTCGCATCGAATCCCACTTCGGTACAGTACCGATCACTCAACAGCAAGGCCATGCCTTGGAAACAATTCGTACCGCTGAATTGAAATATCAATTTGATTTCCGCACCAGTCTAGGCGAAATGAAACGTAAATAGGTGACAAAATCAAACGATCTAGTTTAGTCGAGAAATGAATCTTCATGGCTTACTTTGAAAACTTCCATCAGTTTCATTTCTGTATTTTGTTCGAATCGCCATCTTCCTCTGAGCAAAGATGCGCTGATATTGTTACCGTTGTAGCTTTTGATTAGAAAGTAACGCGAATCTGGAATCAAAATTCAATGTAGTGGAATCTCGAATCAATTTCATTTCGAATTCCAAGTTTGCCTACTTTCGGTGATTAATCCTGGGAAAGTGGGACTTTTACAAGTACTACTGCCGGATGCTACGACTTCTGGTAAAGATTTACTGCGGACAGCTAAACGCAAGAGATGAATTTTCATTAATCTGCCGGTTTTGAGAGATTAAAAAAATACGAGCGGGTTATCTTACGTTGTTGAAATAAATCGATGGTGTAAGCAGCCGGCTTATGGCCGATGAAAGCCGGATCACCGGCCGGAAACATGACTTGTTCTTCGTTTTTCAAAACATTAACGATGGTATCGAGTACGCATTTATCTTCCTACAAAGAAAAGGCACATTTTATAGCAAAAATGATTTAGTCTATAATTCCGCGAACGAACGCATTACCTGCGTGGTAGGTTTCGATGGATATTTCAGACATTTGAAAAAATACGAAAACCATTTCACTCTCAAGTACAGCAACGATTTGGCTGTATCGCTGTCCATACTGAATTGCAGATTAAAATCGATCATAAAGTTTTTCATCGCTTCGGAGTCTTCGTCGTCTTCGCTTTCGCTTTCGGCGAAATTCGTGGTTGTATTTTGAAGTAGCAAAGCTATAAAAATTTCGTTAAAATTAGGCAAAAATTTCACCAACTTGAAATCAAAGTATACTCACCAGTTCTTTGATTTTGCAACGTCGAACATATCTTGTAAGATCCGGAAAATAAAGCCAACGTAATCGGAGTCACCGACGTGCATACAGAGGCAGTGAAAACGTCTTCCGAATACGTATTACTAAGTTCGTTACAAACGATCCAATCGGTAGGTAAATGTTGAACGACGTCGCTTTGCGATAAAATCGTCGACTTATCCGAAGGCATCAGGGAATAATCCTGGAGTACCGATAACGGATTGAGTAATACTTCGTTCTTGTTCTTACTGAAAAAAAAGAGAAAAATTGAATAATATTATTTGAAAATCTACGACGACGAAAGAAACATGAGTAGGTAACTCACCCGCAATACAACTTATTCAAAGTACGATCGACGAACACCAAATTAGGATACAATCCTCCGACCAAAGCAGCTTTGACGAAAACCCATTCTTTGGAATTTGAGTTTAAATCCCTCATATCGTTGACTCCTCGAGTCTTCACGATACCCATGGCTCTCAAATGGCCCACAATATTCGATCTAGTCGTGTTCACCAACTCCATAGTAGCCTGCGAGATGCAATAGTCTTCGCAGAATTTTTTCTCTCTTTTATCAACGCCAGCGTCTTGGCGACCCTGTGGAGGGGAAAAAGAAAAATTTGAAATGAAAAATCACTCCTTCGGTGACGTTCAAATGGACACTAGTGAAGACAGATGAATCTTACCAGAAACATTTTAATCAGGATTAGGTGATCGCTGTAAAATTTCGAGGCGATTTTTTTCCATTCTTTGCTCGCAACGTGCGATTTAGTTTTGTAACTTTGCTCTAACGTGAAAATAGATCTGAGAAAAATAACAAGTTTCATGAGGGTTCAACGAATTAATGTGTAAAGTACAGCTCAGACTGTGAGTCGGCCATGAGTTGGAATTTGAAGCTCTACCAGAGGAAAATTTTTCCTATTTTTGTTCAGAAATTATTTTTTCTACTTCAAAAAAACGTTCCGGAGCTATACCCTTCTACCGCAGGCACAAAACGATTTGAAAAATGAAACTGAGAAGAGAGATGAAGTGATTACTTATGCTTAGAAAACGCGGCGATTGTCAAAATAGGATCCAGACACTTGAGGGCTACCGCATACAGCACCATTTTCGCATACTGAGGCTCCAAAGGCAATTGCAACATAATCTTGCCTAATTCGGTCAAATATTCGTAACTTTTACAAATATCGAAAGCGTCGATGCTCTGAAAATTACGGCGGAGTAAGCAAAATGAGTAGATTTGAAATTTACGTGACTCTCGATACCCTTTCAAGAGCTTCTGGCACCTTTAAAAAATCCACCGACTGTTTCATCGATTGAAAATCAGGCACTGTGAAAGCCCTCTGTAAGTACGACATCACCGGCTCGACAAAAGGGATTATTTGCTTCGTGTACAAACACAGCATCTGTGTAAAAATCAGTCATTAGTCTCATTTTAAAAAAACCATGAGGTTCCACAGAAAAACTTTCTCGGTACTTGAGGCGAACACGTGAATAAAGTAGCGCACGGAGACTTCTGCGGTAATGTCATTAGCTGCGGGTATAACCTATAACAGCATCCAGGTTGTATCCGTCCGATTTTCGTGGACCTTTGTAGGGCATGCGAAACAGATATCCAGCCAGTTACGAAGGAAAGCCTTCCGGTATGATCGACGTACATTTTCTTCAAATATAAAAAAGTCGTGTAAGATTTCATAAGGCTAGAGAGAGAGGGAGAGAGGACTTTCTTGGATGAACCTTACTTGTTCAATTTTACCAGTGTCGATTACGTAGACTAAATCGCTGATGGTAATTCCAACTGCTCCAACGTCGGTGGATAGGATGACCTTTCGACAGTCCGCCGGTGGAACTTGGAAGATTAATTTTTGCTCGCAAGTCTAAAAATATAAATTTGATTCAACTCGCGAGCTCGGTAATTTTTTTTGAGATAGACGAAAGAAGCTGGAATACCTGCATATTCGTGTACAAATATCGTAATACAAAATTGCCTCCTCTACACACGAGTTGCGACTCTCTTTCGAATAGTATCTCTCGAAAAGCGAGTATATCCGAAAAACTGGGCAAGAATATCATCACAGCTCCTGAAAAATTGAGTAAAAAAAATAATTTCGAGTATTTTATCAAAAATTACGAACGTCCATTCGATTGAATGAAATCGAGGCAACATAATGAGGAAAGGTGCGGGGTCTGGTTCGCGGACGCCATACACATAGCGTCATACAGATGAGGGGCGTGGAGAAATGCGTTTGGCGAAGTGGTGGGAAGCAGGGTGAATGAGCAAATGCAATGTCAACGAACGGCGGTAGGTTAAGGTGCACTGGCAAAGGGGACGTGTTAAGAGTTAGTAAAACATAATGAACAATGAAAATGGATCCCATGCAAACAGGTGTGAATTAGCGACCAGCAAAGGCAACCGTTCAATTCAAATTCGTCGGACAATTAAAAAAATTACCTGATCGATAAAATCTCCCTACGTCGAATCTGCGATTGCAAATTAAAAAAAATATAACGATAAATTCAGTTGATGATTAGGAATTTAGGAATACGAAAAAAAAAAAAAAATACTCGAAATATTCTCAATTTCGTACCAGGTTTGCTGAAAGCGTGAATGTGTAATAAAACGGTGAACAGAAGCTCGAGATCGATGCCATTTTCCGGATAAAAGTAGTCGTAATATTGAGTCAATCTCTGGGTATGTTCACTCGATCGAGTACAGGCGGTCAATTTGACGAATTCTCGGTCCGGAAATACTCCTTCGTTATTACAAATTCTGGGGAACAACTGACAAGTTGAGAATACTTGAAATTTTCTACAACGAGGACAACAGAAAAAATCGTACAAATAATAGTGAAGAATTTGCACGATTTCTTGATGATTCTTGTTCATAGCCAAGTCGCTGGCTGTATACCCTGAATGACATCGAATCGAGGCATCAGCTCCCAATTTCAGCAACTCAGATACGTAGATCACTTTTCCAAAGTTGCTCGCTGACATGAGCACTGTGACACCGTTCGAAGCAAGCTAAAGGAAATTTTAATAAATAAATTACGCGAAAAATGCTTCGTTAAAAATCGCAAATTATCGACTTACCTTATGGTTAACCGATATGACGCTTTTCTTCATCATATTTATCAAAAATATAAACGCGTCGTCTTCTCCCGAATTCCATACTTTCTCCATACTGTTGTTTATCACTGTCGAAGCGTTCATCTGCAGGTTAAGCGAAATTTAGGAACCAAATTCGGTCATTTTTGACACATTCGAGACATACCAACCTCGATACTATTCGTGTTCAAATTTTCTGCAAATATTGGACCGTTTTTTGGGGATGTTTCTACCGCCGCGACCCTCGGTCTGGCTAAATAATCGGTTCTGAAATTATAAAAAATTCATTTATCGGCTTGAAATCCCTTACGTTGATTGAATTCGTTACCCACCTCAATAAAATATCCTCCAAAAAATACTCCTGAATTGGAATCACGTTCGAAGCAACTAAAACGCATAAATTCTTCGTCAAAACTTCTCTCGCAAAATTTTTTTTCTCAATTCGAGATATTCTCACCGTTAATACAAGCAGTTTTAATACTTATATCGTGCTTGGTCTTTGGATACAGAAAATAGGCATAAAGTGCCGAAACGTCGTTCGCATTCGTCATAATAATCAGTCTCAAAGATTGATTAACTTTGAACAAATCTTTCAACGCGATCAACACAAACTCGGTGATGTAATCACTTCCTTCGAACTCGTCCATAATAACGATCACTTTGCCTTGAAACACCTGCTCCTTAGATATGAGCATTTTCAATAAAACATCCGGCGTCACGCAAATAACGATCGAAGTGGCAGATTTCCTAGAATCAGACGCGTTAGCTTTGGCAAAAATTGATAAAATGAGAAATAAATCCGCGATAAATTACTTGGTCTCGAGCGGTATCTGATATCCTACAGACTGTCCTATTTCTTCGCGCCTTTCGTACGCTATTCGTTCGGCTACAGCTACAGCGGTTATTCGGTGGGGCTCGCAAAGTATTATTTTATAGCCAACTTTGGCTTCGACGCATTTTTCCATCAGGTATTGCGGCACCTGATTTGGAAAAAACTTCGTCAAGATGATCATAACTAGAATAAGTTGATGAAAGGCACTCACCTGAGTAGATTTTCCCGAAGCTACGCCACCGTGAATTAAAACGATTTTGTTTTCCGTCAAATAACTCAAGATGGTTTGCTTATAATTGAAAATGGCAAACGATTTACGATACTCCATAACAGCGGAATTGAATTTAGTCGCTCTGAAAGCTTGTCCGGGTAATGGGAAGTTGTACTCCAAATCCGAATAGTCTCGACTAGCTGAAGTTTTCAATCAATTAGAAAATGATCGAAAATTGTACGAATGATTGCTAATACAGTTCGTACTTTTTATAGACAAGTCGTTGTCTTGATTATTCATATCATCGTGATCTTTGATCAATACAAAATTACGCAACTCTATCGACGTTATAGGATTTTTATCCATGGCTACGAAAATTCTATTCAACGTATCGTGCAACAAGACGATCGGGTATTTGAGCGTAAGAGCTTCTTGCGGCACAGCCTTATAAACGCACACAAAGCGGCTACATAGTCCGAAACCTCTGCACAAGACGATAGTAAATTAAGAGACGCGATATCGAAAAATCAAAATGATAAACCGCTATAGGTGGATACCTACCTTTTGGTTATTGATTTAAATCCGGATTGCTTAGCTCGTCTATGAATGAATGATCTCTCGTGAGCGAATAGAGACGGCGGAAAGCTCATTTCTAATAAATTGAAAGTGAATGAATAAACTACAAATGGAAAGCATTATTTGAAAACAATTTTTCGAACCGTTTTGCTGAGACAACGATAAGCAATTCAGCAGAGTTTCCACCGTTTGAACGAGATGATCTGGGATGCCGCTGGTATCGTTAGCCTTCTCCATGATTATCGAGAATTACTGAGATTTTCTTGCGATGGTACGACGATTAAAAAATGGCTGAAGCATATTTAATATCAGAATTACGAAATACTCGAACGAAAAATCAAAATGGAAATGTTATACGTACGAGTTTAAGACTTGTTGAAACACAATGCTGGTCTACACGATACAGTTATAAAATCACAACTAATAAAATGAGCACTGACAAATTAAAATATAATATACTTTCATGATACAGCTATAACAGTAATTGTTTAATTAATTAATAACAGTTTAAACCACACGTGGAATGAAACAAGTAGAAATTTTCAAATTCCAACTTTACTCGAGACAAGATTTTCCAGTTTTCCAGAACTGAAATTTTTGAGAAACCCTGAAAATTCAAAATTCAAATTCAAACCTTTGTATTTCATTCAATGCCAAAAACATTATGCAAAAAAAAACACGTTCGTCCATGCCACCGTCATAGATCAAATACCTCCACCATTCTCGCATTCTTTGAAAAAAAATTTTTTCAGAAAAATTTGGAACTGGTTTGTTGGTTACACTGATAAGAAATGACTAGATTTTTCTTTTCTGTTCAACGCCTTTCCTTCTCGATTCCATTGCAAAATTGATGTCATATTTTTTGTGTTCGTTGCAAATTGTAATTGTGCGATCACATGGTTAAATTTTGCACAATGTATGGAATGTTCTCATCAAATTTATTTTCCATTAATGTTCACTTTTACTCGTTTTGTTCATTGGTGAATTCGAAAGACAAGTTTAACATATCGGATTACTCAATTTCTTGATCAAGTCTCCATTCGAAGTTCCGCCTCAGTCACCATTAAAAATGCCAAAGGGAAAACAGAAGAAGAGAAGTGGTATGTGACGTATTTATAGTTTATTTTCGTAATTATGTATGTATGGTACTTACTTGATCTTGAATTTCAAGGATTATCTTTTGTCATTAACTTAAATATCCGTACACGTTGTCAGCTGTTGCATGGAAATTTTTTTAGCTCGCGTGTTAGGCCTGTTGTAATTTTCACTTGTGAAACTTTCCACTGACACGTTGATATTGCGCAAAGTTAATTGATCGTGCTAAATGCACTTTAAAAGTTGATACAGTTCTGTTTACATATGCCACATTTCATTCTGTCGTCTCATTCTGAGTATAATTGTTGATTTTTCTTACAGACGCTTATCATGCTCGAAATTCGTTAGTCCTACCCAAAATGGAAGTAATCATGTCCGACGAAGACTCCGCTAATGATAACGCTAGCGTTATTAGTTCAGTATCCGGTAGTACCATTTACGAAGACACTCGTAAGTGCAACTTGTGAAATCTCTCCCAATTGCGCGACACGTGGTCTCATTAATGTTATTGTTCGATTAGAATTCGGAGACGATGTCGACCCAAACCAATTAGAAGAATTCGAAGATAAATTATCGGAATCTATCGAAGGCATGTGCGTGAAATCAGTTCAAAACAGAATTCAAAATATCGATGCAGTTTCAGCCGCACTTATGCGAAGATATATTCCCGAATATATTGGCCGCAGGTAAAATCTACATCATTTTCCTTCTCTTTTACGTCGATATTAACGTAAGTTAATTTCTCTATTTAGGAGATTAACCGTCACAGATGCCATCGAACGTAGCCTTAAGAAAGGTCGCGGTGCAGAACAAGCAGCAGCCGCTCGATTGGCAGCTTTACTATGTCTTCAACTAGGCTCGACCAATCTGGTGGATGAAATTTGTCAATCGTTAATTCCATCTTTATTGGCCATCATCGGAGATGACACTATGTCTTGTATTGTGCGAGCCAAAGTACGTCATCATCGGCGCGTTTCGTTTTGTATTTTACGACCTAGACCTCTAAACAGCTAAACGTTTATTTTGATTACAGTGTTGTTGGGCATTAAGTATATTGACATTTGTCGGTAATTACGAAGACATGGAAAGCGTTATGGAGATATTGAAGCAAACGTTCACCAAACACTGCTCCCTCGGTGCCGCCATCTCGGCAAATGAAGCCGCACTTGACACAGCTGCTCTTTCAGCCTGGTGTTTGTTGTTTACCGTGATGACAGAGGTTCCCTTCAATATATCCATGTAATGACGCGACGACACTGTGTTTACCACCAACGTTTTAATTATGCCGATAATAATTATAATTGCATTTTGTTTTCATTTTCAGCGACATGGAACAGATTGTAACGTTATTAGATTCGAATTGCGTTGAAATACGCATGGCAGCTGGAGAAATGATCGCTGTAACGTTGGAACGCATCAAAGATGACGATTGCACGGATTATTGGGAACCCGATTGCGAGGTTTTGATCAAGTTGAAAGAATTGGCTACCGATTCGCATAAATTCAGAGCGAAAAAGGATCGTAAAACTCAGAGATCCGTGTTTCGTGATATCATCAGATACATAGAGGTTCGTGGCTCGCTTGTGCTCCTCTCTCGACGCGATTGAAAGTTCGCTCGTTAATTTTATTTCATTTTTAGGAAGGGGAATTTTCCAAAATTCAAGTTAGATTCGGCCAAGAATGTCTGTCATTGGATACGTGGTGTCGTAAGAAGCAATACGATTGTATACGTCAGGTAATTCGATTTATTTGAAATCGATTGGCTTGGCAGGTTCAGTCAGTCGCATGTGTCTAATTTACGTATTTCTGTTTAGGCTTTGGGTTCTGGAATGAATTTACATTTGAAAGAGAACGATTTACTACGTGATATTCTAGATTTGGGCGAAAAAATTAATTCGATGTCAACTCCGAGTCATAAACAAACCAAATTGGAACGTGTAAGTTGGCATTTCATGAATTCGATTATTGAGTTTTTGATCGGTTGATGGTATCGAAAGCGCGTGATGAAACATCATTTCCAGTTATCCCTGTCTGAGCTAGACTGATGCTATTTTTGGTTCTGATGTTTTTCGTTCCATCAACGTATTAATTACTCGATTAGTTTGTACGAATTCACGATCATGATACGTCACTCAAATGATGAAACAATATTATTACCAGTTATCCCTGTCTGAGTTTGACTGATGTTATTTTTGGTTCTGATGTGTTTTTCGTTCTATGAACGTATATTCGGTTAGTTAATACCAATTCATGATCATGATACGTCAAATGATGAAACAATATTATTACCAGTTATCCCTGTCTGAGTTTGACTGATGCTATTTTCGGTTCTGATGTGTTTTTCGTTCTGCGAACGTATCTATGTTCGATTAGTTAATACGAATTCACGATTCGTCAAATGATGAAACAATATTATTACCAGTTATCCCTGTCTGAATTTGACTGATGCTATTTTTGGTTCTGATGTGTTTTTCGTCTTGTGAACGTATTAATTACTCGATTAGCTTGCTTAATTTCATAAATCGTTGGTGCATCGAAAATGGTGGAACAATATCATTACCGGTTAGCTCAGTCTTGAGTTCAACTGAGGCTATTTTCAAATCTGATTAGCTGTATTTGTGATCTAAATTATTATCGTTTCGAACGAGTTTGCCTTAATTATTATCGTTTATGTTTTCCCCATATATCTTTCGAGCTATATTTCAAGTCCGAAGTACAAGAAATGAACAGAAATGATGATAATACTCTATCCAGTTATCCCTGTCTGACAGGTGTGATGATAAGTAGTTGTTACCATTCTGATAATCTGAATTTCAAAAACAACGGAAAACTTCGCAAAATTGCGACACGAACGATGAGGTGAGATCGAAGAGGATGAAATGACGTCAATTCGGCCAAATAGGCTTAAATGAACCAGGGCTGGAGAAACAAAACAAAACAAAACAGATGAACAGAACAAAAAACAGAAAAAAAATTTTTTTTTCAGAACAGAAAACAGAACAGAACAAAATGGAACGGAACAAAACAGAA
>FIZT01002464.1:0-12317 GCA_900065295.1 Paracoccus marginatus
CCCCTGGTACGCGGCCACCATCAATAGCACAGACCGTACGGTACGTGCTGTCAAGCCAGTAAGTACCTACTACGTCGCATATACGCTAATCGGTACTCGCGACGTACGCGCAGTCTATCTCCGTCATGAGCCACCGATAAATATCTTGAAAAATGCACGAATTTTGATGAAAATTAGACGAAAAGTGCAAAAATATATGTTTAGTGGTATTCTGACGGGAAAATTTTTTTTGACCGAAATTGACCCATTTGAGGGAGAAAACGGGGTACAAAAAATCAGTTTTAGCATTTTTGAAGGTCTTCCACCCATATAGAAAATTCTGAAAAAATATATTTGTACATCTAGACTAGGTGCCCATTGCATATTTTTTCCAGAATTGCACCTTTGAAAAGGAGTTACCAAAATAGCCGTTAGAAATCTCAAAATGTCTCCTCTTGATCTTGAATGAATGCACGAAAATTTTTTCAAAAAATTCCACTCGATTGTGTCCAACATCTGTGTAGGTTTGAGAAAATTCGATGAAAAATTGCAAGCAATGAAAATTTTATGAAGATCGATGTCTACCCCCTCTCCTGTAAGTAGGTATGAGGGAGGTAGAGGGGCTAAAAATTTTGACACAGGTGTTCAGACCAGAAGAACCAAATTCCACTGGCAAATTTCAAAATCCTTGCTGAGGGCCAATTCACCATACTTGGTGGGCTATACCCTTTGCCGAATTCCAACTGAATTTACCGAAATTGCCTATGTTCCGAAAGAAGTTTCTCTGGCACGAATCTCTCACAAATTCGTATCTCTTTCATTAGCTCAAATTTTTTTCATAAGCATAGATAAAGATGTGTAAGTGTGTGCATGAAAGTGATGAAATAGGAAGCACTATTTCGAAACGATACTGTATGAATGAGATAAGTATAACGTACAATTGATAAATGCCCCAGTTCCTAAATAGTTTAATCGAAGTTGGAATAGGAATTTCACGGTATTGATCCATCCGTTAAATCGATACTTATTCAGTATTTGCTGAACGTTTCATCTTACTGTCAGTCGGTCTCCTCTCAATATACTACGAAGTAAATATGTGTAGAATTTCGGTCAGTATTATTCTTGGTACGATGGTTTTATTGAATTACGTGCTGTTCAAATTGAATGGAGAAAAGTCGACTACGCAGATTGACTCGCTAAAATACGTGCAAGCCGTTTCAGAAGGTGTCTCAGTTACGCCAATATCAGATAGAGAACTTGTCAGTGGTCTGATGAGATTAGCGCTTGCCCAGGCTTCCACCATCGATGCACAGGCTGCTGCCATCGATGCACGGGCTGCCGCCATCGATTATGAAAAAAAACTCAACATTATTGGCGATTGTGCGAGAAAAATCAGAAATGATGTGAAAATGATCGAATGGAAATACGTCAGTTTGGAATTCGTGAAACATTTCCAGCAATTCCAAATCATCATATTGCTTCTCCAGAATAAAAACCTTACTCGCACTTATTTGGAACGACTTACCAATGAAGACTTACGCCTCAAGTTTGAGCATGATTGTATTTATGCAACAACGATCATTGGCATGGATGAAAAAAACCAAAACCGAAATCTTCCAGGAGAAATAAAATTGAACCAACTACAAAAAATCCAAGCATTCCTGGAGTGGCTTCTCTTCTACAACGAATATCAAAAAGCTGATTCGAGAAAAATACACCCGGCCTTTCGAAACGGTAGTTTACCATTTCTGAGGAACGAATTGAAAAAGTCATTTCCAAATTTACAACCAGGCGAATGCGAAGACCTAAGTAGAATATTGCGTGATGGCGCTTACTTCAAAGCCTGTGATACGGTCAAAGACGAAAACTTCGACCGAGATGCTCCCAAGAAAGCGAGTAAAGCTGTCAAAGCTCTTCTGAAATTTTATAAAGAGAAGGGAAACAAAAATATAGAATTTTGCGAAGATATGCTCGCCAGAGCATTTTTGATGCCTCATAATCTCAGCAGTATGGAAGAGGATATTTTATGTAAACAACTGCTGGAAAAAAGGGGAATTTTGTGATGATATACGTAGAAGCAGCAGAAGTATGGTATCGTATGCGAAGATAGGCTTACCAGAGCATCGAGAATGTCCTGGTAAGCATAGCAGCAGAAGTATGGTATTATGCAAAGATACGCTTACCACAGCATCGAAAATGCCCTGGTAAGCATATCTTCGCATAATATTGTATTTTTGTTGTTTTCTCATCATAAAATTTCATCTTCTTTTCGGCAGTCCCTTCAATTTTATTTATATGTAAAATTTTCATTTCATTTTATATTTATTTATTTTTTTGTCAAAAATCCCCCCCCCCCCCAAAAAAAAAAAAAAAAATTTTTTAAAAAAAAAAAAAAAATTTTTTTTTTTTTTTCAAAAAACCCCCCCCCCCCCCAAAAAAAAAAAAAAATATTCTTCAAACAAATAAAAAAAATTTTCTATCCTTTTTTTACAAAAATAAAAAATTGTCAATTGAATTGAAAAGTTTTCGTACTCTATTTTACAAAAAAACGAATTTCAACGTCAAAAATTTGGCCCTTGGGTGGCAGCCCGCTCGCTCGCTGTACGACGTTTTTTTCCGCTTCGAAGTTGGGTTCGCGTTGCCCACGAAAATCCTCTTCTTCGAAGACTCTTCATCTGTCCGATGGCATTAGTAAGTATACGTCCGTATTTATCGAGGTTTTTTTCTTTTCTTTTCAATTCCCAATGCGGAGTTTGGTCGTGAGGATTTCATATCTTTTGTCCTGTCATTCGCCGAGTTTTTGGAAATGATTTTATTTTTCCTTCTGATTTTCTTCTCTTTTATTTTTCATTTAATTTATTTTCCGGACGACGAAAATATGCCGCAATTTGAATGATAGAAGGTTGTCGAATCGTCTTATTTTAATTTTTTTTTCTTTTTTTTTGAATGCCTCGAAAATTCTGGTTGAATTAATTGACTCCTTTTAGAAATTTTTTTCAATGAAAATTTCCGCGTAAAAAGTTATTAAAGATGGCCAGCTTCTCCTTTTAAAATATTTTTCTGCTGTCTAGTTTACTTTCTCTGCTCTATCACGAGTTATGAAACACCCCGCCGGTTCAGACTCTAAGTATAGCAAGCAAAGTGCGGAAAATCGAATGAATCGAGCAAATTTACAATTATTAAATATTTACATGGGAATTAGATACGTCGATTCGGTTAGACGAACATTGACGTGTATCTACTCTACCTATCGAGCCATACATACGTACGAGTATGCATATTGCGTACATGGCTGGTAAATCGAGAGTTGCAAGCATCAAGCGTTCAAAAAAAAATAAATAAATAATAAAGTTGAAAAAAAAAATAAAAACGAACTGTCTATAACACGAATCAGCGTCTGGCATGGCGCTCGTGTTGATTGTTCGATTTCGCAACATGTACCTATAAGAGCGCAGCGTGGTACGTGAGATGAATTCGAGACTTATAAGCCGAACAATATTTCGGATATGTAGGTATAGACTTTGCAACTGTGCAATACAGTCGTAAAAAATTGTCTGGTTCCCGTTTGCAAAATAGGTAGAGGTAGCTACACGTATGCATTTTCTAAATGGTCGTCGTGTCGTCGTACGACCATTCGCGTTGATTAATCGAATATAGGACGGGCTGGTCGACCTGCCTCTAATAAACTAGTCCATTAAAATGAAACTCGAACTCTATACCCTGGCCCGCTACGTGGTACGTAGTACGTACAGAGCTTGAGTAATTTTCGAAATGTAGGTACCTAATGTTCGTTGATAGATTTACTCGTATCAAAGATGTGGAGCTCGAATGCACGCAGCTAGGTATACTAGATACACAAGGCCCGATTCCCATAAACTTGATATTTGCCCATGTATACGTATTATACGTACTGTAATATCGCGCTTTGTGAGTTGCGAAATTAAACCTACTTATTATTAATTGGTTACGGGCGTAATTTCCATTCGTGTTGCATGTGTAGTGTACGGGGTGGTGTTTTCACTCGCTATACTCGTCGTAGCCGTACCACTCAGCCTTTGCCTTCCATTCTACGTATAAGTACAGTTCGGCCTATGTCCCTTTGCCTTCGTGACCTGACCTGTCTTTCGCTTACTCTCTTTCTCTTCCTCATCCACATAGCTAGTGAGATGTTGCGGTGCGGTGCTGTGCAACTTTCGACGTGTACGGAAAGAACAAAGTATCGAGTAAAATGGCCCTGTGAATCTTCGTCGCTGATGATGTTGGTTTACGAGGCTGGTATCGCTATCTCGTAAATTTTAAACAGAATTTAATTGATGGCCTTTGATGTGGTTAGTGCAGTTACCTTGTGTAAGTCTAAGTGTATTTATCTGTGTAGGTAGTTCGTGTTTAAGGATTTCTAACTCAAAGAGTGTACATACATAGGTTGAATGAATGCAGGCTTTTAGCAGGTTTCCAATAATTCTCAGCCTGGTATGATCCGACGTATGTAGGTATCACTGTGAGATTTGTAACTGATCGAAATTTCTTGTTTTTTCCTCGTGTGGAGGAAAGTAGAGAAAAGAGTCTTGATGCATAATTTTTCTGTAGCAGAAGCAGAACTAACCAGTCCTTTATTTTTTTCAAAATTTTACCGTCTTCTAAATTCATTATTTTTTACAAATTCTTGACATTTACTTATTTTTCTATCACATATTTCACTTTTCATCGCTCTATTTTTGATTTTTTTGAATTTTCAATGATTTTTTCAAAATATTTCTATTTTTTTTTTCCAATAATTTTCTTAATTTTTAGTTTTGTTATGTTTTTTTTTTTTTTTAATATTGCGAGACGTTTGACTTTTGTTCATTTTTCAATTTTTCCAATTTTTTCAGTCTTTCAGTTTTTCAACTGATTTTATTTTTCTAAATTCTGCACTTTTGTTAATTTTTTTCAATTTTTTCTACCACTTTTCCAAAATATCAACTTTTTTCGAACTTCTGACTATTTTTTGATTTCTCAATTTTTTTTTATTTTTTTACCTTCCATTTTTTAAACAGTTTTTGGATTTTTTCATTTTTGCAAAATTTTTGACTTTTGATCATTTTTCAATTATTCCAATTTTTCATTTTTGAAAAAAGTTTTCATTTCTTTTTTCAATTGTGAAATTTTAATTTCCTTCTTTCTTTCATTTTTTTTTCTTTCAATTTTTTTTTCTTCTAAATTTTCATTTTTGTCCAAAGTTTTAAATTTTACTCATTTGTGAATTTTTTCAAACCGATTCACTTTTAAGAATTTTTTTTACTTCATTTTCAAAATTTTGGACTAGGTAATTCATCTTGAAATCCTGAAATGCAATAATCCTCCAAATGCAGATGAAAAATTTTGACTTTTAGATAAATTTTCATCTTTGAAGTTCTAGGATGAAAATTGTTTCAACTAAATTGAGCACTATTTCTTGGAATTTTTTCAAGAGCTTTCGAACAAAAAGCTCGATCGAAGATTTTTTTGAAATTCTGCAAAAAGTAGAACATTATTTTTGTCCAAGTTGCTTTGCCCTAAAAAAGTGAGCTCGGTAAAAGTAAATTTCGTGTCAGTTTTTTCATTCATTCCTCACCATCGATTTCCATGACTAAATCAATCGAGCAAGTGATATTAGTAGTGCAAATAGTGCAATATTCACTGGCTCACTCAAAAATGTACCCAGCTGCTCGCCAAAGTCGTTCGTCTCCCTTTTCTTTTTTTTTTGCCTCTACGCCCCTTTTTCAAAACGCCAAATTGGAGATGACGATCTGCGACTGTTTATTTTACCAGCACCCTAAATAGATATCTACATCCCGTTTGCCAATTCTGAATGTTTCGTCAAAACTTTTGCTGATGCTTTCCCTCTCAGTACTTATTAAATGTACACGTCGAATATCCAATATAATAATTCCTTATAAATGCCCGTATTTTTGCCTTGACTCAATCAACGCTGGGGTTGCAGATGCCATACCATGACGACCCTAATGGCACAAGCACTGGGCCGAGTCGATGGCTCGATGGTTGATATAAAAATTGAAGACCAATAAAAATTAACTTTTAATTCGTTTTTTTTATACTTCGATTTGTTTTCGAACGAAACTCGCTGTGTGTACTTTTCAAAATGATTTTAATTACTCGAGCATTTCGGTCGAACTGATGGCGGAGGAGGTGGAGAATGACTGTTGAATGGGAAGATGTTTTTAGAGAAAAATGTGCTCGAGTGATTTCTTCGGCCCGGTATTCTGTACTTCCTCCGTTGGTTCATTTGAAATTCCGTTATCTCGTCTCGCATCGATAGGGAGATATTTCAACGCACAGTAGACAGAAAAAAACATCTTATGAAAAGCTTGGCAAGAGAGTGCGCGGGAAGCCAGCCAGCCACACCGTGCATATCGAATGAACTCTCAGAAACCGAGAATCATTTCTGTATAGAAGAAAAAAAAATAGTTGGAAATAAGGAGCACGTTATACTTATGCTGGCACGGCACAAGTACTTGCGCGAAGAAATGGAAAAATGTGGCATTATGCTTACGTCGAGAAGAGTATCTGGTATCCAGACGACGTATACCTATACCCCGAGCGACGCAGCAGCATAGATACATACACAGTAGGTACATCTACATACAAAAAACCAGGTACTCGAAACAAGCCGTGGTTACGTTAATATGGCGTCGATGAAAGAAACCAAAAGAAAAAGAAGTAAGTAAGATACCGAGCGAATAGCTCCGGTTGCATAAAAAGTGTATTACGTACATACAGAAAAAAAGGTGAATTTTTCACCAGCTCGAAACGAAGAAGAAAATGGCTTTCTCAGCGAGTAGAAGTAAAGACGAAAATAAGAGGAAGGGTGATGCGGACGAGAAAGGAAGAGAAACCAATGCGGCTGGAGGTGGGCACTTGGTGCATTTTAATCGAAAAACGCATTTAACCGGACCCTTCTCGACTCGATGAGGTATACATAAGATGATAGATGCTCGAGAAAGGGTATACGTCTACCGTCGCGTTGTACCTATGTCTTTTATGCAAAAAAGATACCGACCGAGTTCGAGCACGCTAAAGCAAATCGTATTACCTTATCTTTCGAGTGTTTTCCTTTCGCTTCCGATGGTCTCTCATTTTTCGACGAATTTATTCTCCTTTTTGAGAGAGAGAGTGAGAGAGAAAAAGCGAGCTGAGAATTTTTCATTGATTGGCTCCTGCTGTATCTTGGACTGCAACTTGACGAGCTTGAAGCTTCGCCTCAATGGAGTATATTTTCCATACATGTTTGTAACTTTTTTCCCCCGTTGTGCATTCGAAATTTTTAAGCTCGTCAGCTGCAATGCTCGAAGATTTCATTTAAGGGATTTCTTACCGAATCTCAAACCGGGTAGAAAATTTTCTAAAACCTTCCATCGTTTCGTATTATTATAATATTGAAAATATCTCTTAAAATAACTCCTCGCTTTGCTCGATTTACTATAACTCGTCGATCTCGAGGCGGACGAGATGTCATCGATGTTAAAAATCAGTCTGCGAAACGCCGTGCCAGAGCCAATAAAAATGAAGCGAACTATATAAATCTGTAGATATCTACGAAGCGGATAGAGGTTAACGCGAACGACTGCGATAATGCGCCGATAATAATGGCAAGCGAAAGGTAATCATAATCGAGTTCTTAGCTGAAAAAACTCGGCAAATCTTGTCAAACCTTATTAACAAGTAAAAACGTGGAAACACGCCGGATGTGTTTTAGAATAAACGTACCTACTTATGTTAGCAGTTTCGCTCGTCGTACTTGTCGAATAAATTATCGACGAGGTTGAGAAATTTTTCGTTTACGAAATCGTATGACTCAATGGAAAGCTATGAAACAAAAAATATGCACAAATTCGCGAAATATAGAATCGATTGACGTAAAAAGAACAAAATTGAAGTCGTCTGGTTGATTATTCGAAGCTTGAAAAAAGTGGAGTCGATAAAAAAATACGTCAATCATTGGTCGATTAATCGACATTGCAACATTTATCAAAAATTATAAATCAGGCAGGATTGATTGATCTGCACATTTATCGAAATTTCAAAATTGAACGATTGTTACCATGAAAAAATGAAAATATTTGTAATCGAGAAGTTGATGAAAATTCTGAAAATGAAACGAAAATTGATGGTTTGGCTCGGTTTTCATTCATATTTCTAAGCAAAAAATGAACGACAGTGAAAATACGTTTGCTGAAATTATGGGCGAAAATCGAGCGATATCAAAAATACTTTCGCTCGTTTTCGCTTGATTTTCGCTCACTTTTTGCTCAGATTATGGGCAAAAATCAAGCGACACGACATCGAAATCAGTTTTGCTCGGTTCTCGTTCAAATTACGGGCGAGAATAGAGCGACATCGAAAACAGTTTCAGTCAGTCTTAGCTCAGTTTTCGCTCAAATTCTGGACAAAAAACGAGTGACGTATTGAAAATACTTTTGCTCGGTTTCCTCTCGATTTCTGGGTGATTCACAAGCGACAATAAAACAACTTTCGCTCGGTCTCGCTTAAATTCTGAGCTATTTCTAATTCGCTCAGTTTTTGAGATCAAAATAGCTGGTAATTGAATTAAAATATGGATCAAGAATTGATCAAAAATTTGAAAAAAATCATTTGAAAACTTGAACTAAGAAATTAACTGATTGAGGATCTGAAAGTGAAGAGGGTATCGATTGATAAAAATTGAATAGGTAATGCAATGGAATTCAAAAAATTAATAAATTCTTCGAAATCCCAAAATCAAACGAAGATCAAAATCTAAAAATTGATCGAGAAATTATTCGAATTATCGAAATCGATGAATTTACCTGTGCAACAAAATTCGAAAAGCAAGAAATGAAATAAAAAACCTACAATAATCTCAATTTTAAATTCGTCGCTGTTTTCGTTTGAAAAAATTATAGATCCTGTTTGGACGCTTTTTGTGGGGCAGTTTTCGTTTCTTGTTGGCATGCGATGCTGCTAGATGTGCCGTATGAAAAGCAGCCCTTCATACTAGATATACGAAAATTGAGTACGAATAAACTGCGGATTTAGTGACGAGATATGAAAATGCGCGACTACGTAACGTACATATCTAGCTGGTTGGCGCGACGACGTTGATGAAATTTTCTGAAAAGCGTACAGAGAAGAAGGAGAAAAACACGAACACGAGAGTGATTAACTAATAAAATGTAAAAGCGGAAGACGAACTCGTTCGCTCGTCATTTATCCTACTTAAAAGCTCGTTTCTCGCGCTTATATTATTTTTCTTGTTTGTCGCTCGGCCCATTTACGAACTGCGCGCGGTACTATACTTAGGTACGTCGAGTCTGCGACAGCGACAGGCGGACGGACGTACGGTCGCGCGAGATCTGCTAATAAGGTCAAAAGGCGCGTTGATAATGATGAAAGACGACGATTGAAAAGCGGTGTATTTTTGAAAGAAGACCGTCGCGTATACGCGGACGAGGAACGAGCGCGGGATCCGTTTGAAGAGATTTTAATTTTCTCGCTCTCGATGTATAACGACACGACCGACACGAGTGGGTATCGTTTAGGGTAAATTAATTTTTGCGTCGTCGCTATCCGGCGTGAAGTGATTGGAATACTCGAACAAGATGCGCGAGCAATTAATCGCTATCCTCGGTGAAGAGCGTGTGTACCTAAGCTCGAATACATATAAGGACGTGGTTTTGGCATCTGAATACTTCTCGTTCGGTTTCTAGGGCTGAGTTGCCTAAATCGAATGCTGCGGTACGTGGTAGGCATTGTCTTCGACGACAACGACGACGATCATCGACGAAGCCAGCACGTCGTTGGCGAGGCTTTTTATTCGAGTTGAGCGTTTTTTTATTGCCTTGTAGTTTTTTTTTCTAAAAAGGTAAGTATTTGCATCGTGGTATAGCGCAGCGCAACCAACGTGTTATTTATGTTCTCGATACCATGGCACTGGAATGAGCTGTTCGAGCTTGCAAGAAGTGGTATGCAGCGAGGCATTGCTTTGACCTAAGGCGATAGAGGTACAGTGATCTTACGTACGTAAGCATCGTGCAGCTTACTACTATGAAATACCTAGACCTACCTCTCAACAGCTGGAATTTTACACTACTTGCCGTATACTGCCAGCAAAAATTCACCGAATATTGTGCGTATAGAGAGTGAAACGTGGTATGGATGCCTCGCAGCTGCTGACATGGAGTGTTTACCAAAGATTGGAAGAATTGAGCCGCAAATTTTCCTGCACCGTTTGGTATACGTGTGGCACTCGAATTTGTCGAGGTTAATTAGAAATTTAACGCCGCTCGCGTTAGCGTTGTTCCAGTAGGTACCCGTCGGGTTTTGAGGATTCTTTTTCCATTAATTTGGCTCGCGTATTACGCTGCCACGCTACGTTCACTAAAGGCCAAGGTTAACTTTGATGAATTTCTGCTAATTAAGCGCCGATAGGATGAATTATATACCTTGTTATTGAGTATCGAAGGGATAAGAAGTTGCGTAATTTATCGACGAAGGGGAGGGAGGTGAGAAATTCATGACTGGAGGCTGAAAATTTTTTCGGGAATTTGAACGGTTTTGGGTTATGATTTTTTCTTTTTGAATTTCGAGGGTAAGTAATTCTTTTTTTTCGATTTCAGTTATTTAGGTTTCAATTTTTTTTTCAAAATGTTCATTTTTCATTTTTTCGAATTGTTTTTCGGTTTTTAAATTTTTTAAATTTTGTAGCTTTCTTCTTCGTATTTTACTGATTTTCTGCCTTGCTTTTTCAATAATTTGTATTTTTTCACAATCTTTCAATGTTTTAATTTTTTTTTTAATTTTTCAAAAAATTTCTAGCTACTTCTGAATTTTTGAATTTTTCAAATTTTTTTACAATCAATTTCCAACTAAAATTTCAAATTTTGGATTTTCATTTTTCAATTCTTCAAAATTTTTTAATTTGTGAATTTCCCCCAATTTTTTTTATTTTTTTCACAAATTTAATTTTTCAAATTTTTTTTCATTTTCAATTTTTTTTGTGTTGATAAAATTCTCTCAATGTAATACATTTTCATTTCTTCGTTCTTCTTCCTTTTTTCCTTTCCCTTCCCCACTGCTTTAATCCTCCATTCTGAACCTTATGTACAAATATGTAAGAGTAATTTTATTCTCCCAGTAAATCTATCGAGTGGTTTCGATCATCACTATCTCGCTCTCTTCGCTTTTACCTTTCTTCCCAGTTCCCGCTTTCACCGCTTCACTAACTGGTTTCAAGGACTGCGCGCTAAGGGTGGGAACTAACCCTCTGATGAACAACGCTGGCAGGTGGCTTGGTTTTTGGATTCGCACTATTCGTATGTTCTTCGTCTGTTGCGATTGTTTAGTTGTGCTATAACTTTTTACTTCCAATACGCGTTCGCGTTTTACTATACTGATTTTCCATTACTACCCGCTGATTGGTGAGTCACTCACTGAGTACTGATGTCTTTGTTTTTACATAATTTATATTCTATGCTTTTGCTTAAAATACTTGCTCACTGGCGGAGGTCATGATTTGACCTCGGGTAAACCTCTAGGCTGGAGTAGACGTTATCCTAATCTAGCGACGACGATGAGGAGCCGACTGCTTTTGGGGCACTCTGTTGAGACTCAGGTCAGCATACGGAGATTTGCCGCCGCGCAGTTTTAGGGCCAGTCCTGGTACGGTACGGGAACCTACAGGCATTCGTGCGGGCTAGGTTATATACCCTGCCATGGTGGTGCCGGTCAGATACTAGGCCAGAGTGAGGCGACGCTAAATTGATAATACGAGTGCATGGTACAATGTTGTCGTTGTTGCTGCCAGTACTCAGGTGTGATTATTTATCTTTGCAGGTGCCGAACTCGATAGTCGCCCATCCAGTAGTCCAGCCCGCAGTTGACTTATTTACGTACTGACATAAACCTTCAAAGTGTACAAAATTATATCTTTCATACATTTAATATATCCCTTTTTATGAAGTTGAACTATTATCTCGCTCTCGATTTTTTTACTATTTATCTACACTTATTTCCTTACCACTTTTCACTTTCAGTCGTTAGGAAACCACGTTTAAATCATGAATTTTTTCGAGGCTCGCGTTAAAATTTTGCTGGAATTCATGTACTAAGCAGTAAGTTAATATGAATTCGAGTCAATCTTTTTCTATTTTTTTCCCCCATTAAATACTTGAAAAACTTGTAAAAAATTTCCGTTTTGTTTAACAATTTTTTATCCATTTTTTTTTTGTAAAATAGGGTCCATATCAGGGTATTCCGATTTACTCGAAACATTGACAAAATATAGTCTAATATACCAGAAAACCACTCCAAAAATTTTTTTT